>JARHVA010006446.1:147500-377500 GCA_037957365.1 Torreya grandis | reverse complement strand
CAACAATTTGTACTTGGCATTATGTGGTATCAGAGTGGGTTCCCTATAAATCTCTATAATTTAGGTCTTATTCTTCACAAAGGCTTTTGAGTGGAGACCACATCCAATGACATTATCATTTGAAAGACCTTTCTTTTTTTTAGAGGTAATGTAGTGCAAACCACTAGAAATTTTGTTGTCCTTCTAAAATATTTTTATGAATAAAAATATATGTATTATAGTTTTAAATATATTACTATGTGAAATTATATATATATATATATATATAGATACATGTATTTTGGATTTGGTCATACATATATGGACATGTCAGATCTATTTGTTAGATCTGCATGAGGATTTGAATATTTTGTTGATGAAAAAAAGCATGGATAAATCAAAGCACAACTCAGATCAGGGTTTATATTTATTTGGTACTTAGGTTAAATGAAAATTAGTTACTCATTAGATGCATTGATATATGTAGTATAAACCCATATGATCCACTCGGTTCCCTTTTTACTTAGATTTTCATTAGGTAAAAATAATTCTATAAAGATACACCATCTCAGTCCTAACATATAGATTTGAACACCTATAATTTCCTCCATTTAATTTTTGGATCATAAATATATTGGCATCAGTTGCATATTATTCACTCTCAACTCAAAATTTGTTCCATCATGCTCCCTGATCAAATAAAACTCCAACCCCGCTCCACTTGGGATCTAGCTCAACTAATCTACATGATAGAATATGGGATTGCTTTCAATATTCTCTCATTGAGATTGATCACCTAGAACTATCACCCATATATGACTAACTAATTTATTCAATATCACCACCATCAAGCCTCCCTACCTATTATCTACCACCAATTTGACCTACTTCTAGACACTTCTATCCACCATCAAACCCAATCTTCCCACGTAGTTCTCCATTGTAAATTCTAAATTATAAATATTAGGTATTTTTTTAGGGCTTGTTTTGGCATTTATTTTGATTTGGTGACTTTATGTTTCAAAATGGTTTGGTTTAAAAGTTATATTATTTGAGATTCTAAATGTCAAAATTCATTTAGGTGATAAGTTTTTAAAAAAATATAAGTTTATGAAGTTAGTATTTAAAATCTATGTCATTTAAAAAAAAGGATTGAGTCTTGGTCAAGTGTCTAGTACTGCATTGGAATCCATAATCAATATAAGAGATTTATACAAGTTAGTATATGACCTTAAGTATTTTTTATTTAAAGTGTTAAATGTGTTGGTCATTTTAGTCAAAAGTGAAAAGTAGTGTCTAAAATCAAAAAGAGCCAAAGTCTTTTGTTTTTAGTGTTATTATTAAAAATAAATAGAGAGTCACTTTTGTAAGGATGCATTATCAGTTGAAACTAACGTCCATTGAGTCAAAAATGTGGGAGGGTAAAATGGTAAAATTGGAAAATATTTAAAAGAAGAATATCAAAGATAAGTTAGAAAAAAATCTCCCTAAGGAAGAAAGAGAAGACAAGAAGAATAAGAAGGTGAATTGAAATGAATAAAATTACAAGATCTATATTTTTAAAGTATTGAAGCAAGTGCATCCATACATTGATATTTATAAAAAGGGTATGTGTATTATGAAATCTTATATTAATGATATATTTGAGAAATTGGCTAAGGAAGAATTCAATATCGCTCATCACAACAAGAAGTCAATTATTACATCCACAGAGATTTAGATTGGTGTGCATCATGTCTTACCAAGAAAGCTCACTAAACATGTTATTTTTTAGGGTAACAAATTTTTTATCAAGTTTAAAAGTGTTTAAATATTTATATAAATGTGTATGTGTTCTTGTGTGATATGTATTTCCCCATGCGACCTCTAAGGGAGGGAATGTTGGGAATTTAGAGTTCCCATGGCAATTAATAGTTACTATGTGGTAAATAAGCTAGTAAATGTTGTTATGTAACAACATTATATTTTAGGAGTTTAGGATATTAATATTGGTTTGTACATGAATAATGAGTTATATAACTAACTCACATATTTAGATGTAGTGAGATTATTATGGGATTGGGAGTTGGAACAATATCCTAGTTTATATGAGAAAATTTCACTATATGTATGCATCCAATTTATGAAATAAAATAGTGAATTTAATCAATAATTTGTGCTTTGCATTATTAACCACTCTAAAAGGTGATGAAATGACAAGTGATATAGTAAAGCATTGGGATACCAAAGGTAAGATTTCATTTTAATCAAGTCAAAGGTTGTAAGAGAGTCTTTTACATTTCATATCTTGGAGGCTAGTGATTCTTAACTAAACAAGTGAACTTTAAAACATCCCCATATCTATATAAAATCCATCAAGTTGTAATTAATAATAACATGCTAATGAATTTGAGTTCACAAACCAATTTGAGATTAGTTGGGTAATTATATATTTCCAAATGTACCATCACCCATGGCTTGGTACCAAACCCTCAAAGGATAGAACTATTAAATCTCTTCATAAGAAATTTTAAAAGGAGTTTGGAATAACATGTAGAATCTAAATTTTGAGTCTTCCTTGAAAGCATTATTCAAGAAACCTTTGTCAAAAGCTTTATGACCTAGATGGAAGTGGATCAAAGCCTTGAATGGGATTAGGGGTATCTCTATTAAGGATATAGATGCCTATATGGTAGTAAATCAATGCCCATACCATTCTCCTCCAAGCCATATAACCAATAATTCCCTTAGAGGAGATCTAATGTAGTGTGGCCTTGACTTGTTTGAGTGAAATCCAAAATTTAATCAATTAAAACTGCACCACCTCACACACACTGATGGTCTTATGTGGGAATAAGGTTTAGTATTTCACTTGCTATAAATGAATTTAGTCCCTTATTTTTTTGATATGCCTAAGAATTTTTTTTAGTCTATGTTTTATGTAGGAATGGAGGTTAAAAACTTGGGTTCTAAGTTCTTAAAAACCACTCCCCCATAAAATTCACCATTTATTGTGGCCAACACACCCCCTTTTTTATAGAAATGGGGGACCCCTATTTAAAATTATATAACTCAGAGTTCTTAAACCTTTTATCTTGCTCTGATCAACTCTATCAAGAAAGAATCCTCAAATTACCATTTCACACTAATTTCCCTAAATGTGTGGGTTATTTTTAAGTGTCAGTTGATCCTTGTTGAGATACCTCATGACCTATAAATTTAATGTATTCGAGTCATGGTAAAATCCCAAAATAAACTACGCATTTTCCTACTTAGAATATTTAATGCTCTAGATTTTCTATAGGTTTATTTTTATTATAAAGTATCCCAAAGTGTTAGGCTCCTTGAGCATTACATGGCACCTTGTGTAATCCATGTGGAAACTAGGTGAAGATCTAATTCATCATGATTTTTTTCCTTTTACTTATTCAATTTTGTGTATTTATGTAGGGAGGAAGGTTTAATGAAATATCACTATGTGGATCACTAAAATCAAGGTTAGAACTTGTTAGAGCTTAGCCAATTGGGTTGCCCCAAATTTAGAATGGTTAGTCTCTTTAGACTATAAGAGATGTTAGATCCCACAAGAGCCTGACCCCATGGGATAATGCCACATTGATTAAAGTTAGACTAGTCAATCTCTCAGTAGTATCAAAGATGTCATAGCCTAGGAGATCTCATCTAAATCAAAAAATGTCACATGTCTCAAAGGTTATAATTGTTAGGATCCAACCAATGAGATCACATCAATTTTAGATGTGCCAGTCCCCTAGCACTATTAGAGTTATCAGAGATTGACAGATATTGATCAAATGAGAAAGTTCCACGTGGACTATTGTTAGACTTGTCTATCTCTTAGACTTGATGTTAGAGCTTGAGGGATCCTAACTTATCACATCATGCCACATGTAATTTCCATGAAAATTGGTAAGTGGAACTCAAAAGGGTCATGGGTTAAAATTAGGGTCAAAACTCAAAAGTCCAATTAAAGAATGCCATGCATCCTTTAACTAGCATTTTTTCCTACCAAGTGTATAAAGTAGAGCATCAGGCCATGCCTAGGTGTTAACCATTACAACATGAACCAATTTGTAGAGGACATATGACATAAGGTAAGAACTACTTGAGAAGCCTCAAGGATGATATGGAGATTTTCCTACCACACTCTAGGTATTAATTAAGTGGGAAATTGGGACCTAATTGGACATTTTATAGTATTGTGTCATGATCACTAAATCTAACAAGTGATATGTGATCATGGGCTCTAAGATTAAATTTAAATTAGTAAATAAATTAAGAGATCAAGCTATTAACTCAAATTTTGAATTAATTTAGAGTGAGCCACCAAATACCATTAATGTAGGAGATGTATGTGGACCTCCATAAGTTCCCTAAGGAGAAATAATTAGCCTTTACTATTCCCAATCTCCCAAAATCTACTCTTTGATTTATACTCTAAATAATCCCCCATGTGTTCCCCTATTTCTCAATGTTCCTTATCATATAAATACTTCCTAGTTACAATGGCTACCTCATCCTAAAACCCCAAAACCAAGCTAGAGTATAGAGATACTACATTCCTAGATGGATTGACACATTTCAAGCATTACAATGAAATGTTCAATGCCATTTATTTGGTACCCATATAATCTAACAGTGACAATAAGTATAGGGAAAAATTTGAAGATGCCCTTTGAGCCTATGAGAAGTGTGGGATGCATAAGGCCATGACTAAGCCTAAGATATTTTCTTGCACAAATTTATTTGGCAAATTATTTTTCACCTTAAAGTATACATAGGATAACATCCATGACATGGTATACTTAGTAAACAACTAGCATCAGATCACCAACATCTTAGGATATGCCTTTAAGGCTTACTATAACCTCCCTGACTACATGATATTTTATGATTCAACCACTATGACCACCTTGATGAACACCTTCTAGATTTACATGCTAAATATTTAAACAAAATAGACATCAACACATGTAATATCTTCACCTTCAAAGAGGGAATTCACGTAAGGATGATCCTACTCAAATGACTATTTAGGGAGAGCAACTATCTACACATCAACCTTTGTGGATTCCCCTAGTTCACATAATCCTTCAATTTGAGAAAGTCCCTAATCTAGGAGGGATAATCAACTTTAAAATGATCAAGGTTATGGTAGATGCCTATGGAGGAGGTAAATTCTAAATGATGAGCTACTTAGTAGATGTGGTCTAAAATATTCTCACATTCAAACCATCTTCCTTTCCAACATGGGTCCCCAAAGGATTAGTGGTCCATGTGATTTTCTAAAAACTAAATGGCCATAATTAATATAATAATATCAAATAAATTTGTGAATCCTTCTACTTAGTGGTCTATAATGCCATTAATGATGCACTCATACCTTGAATATCAAATGAAATCAAGGAATCTTTCACCTCTATTAGTGATTACTAGTACTATCAGGAAGATACCATCATTAGGGTGGTAGGCATTCTCAAATAGACCCTCTACCTAACCTACCAAGTTTTGGACTACCTAACTAAGTAATAAATCACATACCAGTTAGTGGAAGGTGTCTTAGGTAGTGCATTGGTCATTATTAGAGGTTTTACCTACCTCTCCTAATCATTATCAGGCACCACATGTACCAGGACTTCCCTCCTCTACATAAGATGGTAGTTGGGAGAGACTCCTTTATCCTAGGCTAGGTCAAACACTAAGATTAGGACCCACATAAAATTATCAAGGCATATTAAGAGAAGTACTTAGCTTACCTCAACCTCAATTTTGGCCACTAGCTTAAGGATGATGATGATCTATACATAAATCTAATTGATGATCAAGAGGTATTAAATAGGATTAAGACCTAAAATAAAAATAAATGGAAGTAGTCTCAACCCAAGCCATCCACCTAGGTTAGCCTTGCCTCGTTTGCATCAATTTAACATAGAGAAGAAGTCAAGGTGACTCCCCACAAATTTTAATGAAATTTTATAGGGAGTCCCATGACCTTCTCCTCCCTAGCCTTCTCCTCCTCTAGTTATAATATCTCATCCTTTGGCTCTACATACACCACCTATTATGGTTAAATCAACTCACCACCAATAAGTTTAAACCCATGAAATAAGGTCTCAAGAAGGTCAAGCTCAAATAGTTCAACCCTAGGCCATATAGGCCCTAAATTTTGAAATTAGTATTAACCTAAAAATATGTCTTAGGTGGGATTAATATTAGGTACCGACATAGATCCCTTCCCCTACTCCCTTCACTCTCCAACAACCTCTCATGGCACCACTTGGTTTTCCAACTCCTTAGCAGTCCCTACTAGTGGTATGTCCCCTATTCTCCATTTCACTCCCTCAAAAATTCACCCAATTACATCTAGCCTCAACCATACATAATATCTTCACCTCCTTTTTCCTATTTGCATCATCCATTCCAAAACTAAGGACATCCTTGGTGCCCTTGTTCATTATGTAGGTCTAGATACCTATAGGTACCCCAACCTTAACAAGTGTAATTATAGATCTAATGATAAGTAAACATGTGTGCACATATAAATCATCTTGGTGAATTCTAGTGACATCCTTCATGGCCTAGCATAATCTTCAATTGATCCTTATGGCATTTACCACCCCTACTCCCTTAACTACAACATCTAGAGATAATCTAGAAAAAAGGCCAAGAAATAAGTAGAAGGTAGCTCATACTCAACATTATATCCATATGAAATTGGAATTACATGATACATAATAAATTAATCTTAGATTGGATAAGATAAAACACACCTACACTTCTGATTTAGTATACACTTATTAAGAGGGAGCATGACCAATATGGGGATCTCCTAAACCTGATTAGGGGATCATTTATATCAATTATCACAACACATCATGTTAGGAAAGGTTCTAAACCCTACATTATAACACAATCACACAATAAACTTAAAATAATCTTATGATTTGATGTTCATTAATTTAATAAACAAGAAAATAAACTATTTAAATAATAAGAAAACTAAACTAATCTAGTGCACACCAAAGCTTGTGGCACAAAGTGGGGGTTAGAATAAAACAAATAAGAAATAACTAAACTAAACATGCATAGGAGACATATACTCATGTTAATGTATACAAAATCCTAATACATGGAAGAGAAGAATACATACTACATTATCTATCTACTCTTATAAAGGAGAAATAAAGTTAGGAATACTTACCTTCAAAGATGACCCTATCGAGTTTTAACCTCTCCCTTGGCCAAGGTGCTTTGCAAGAGATTATTGTGGCTTTTAAGGATAACCAAGATAAATAAGCTCTATGATACATAACCTACGTAATAATCCAAAATAATTCTCCACAAGACAAGATCAGAGATCCAAAGAAAGTATTGAACCCTAAATCTTTATTCCTCAAGTAGAATGGTTAATAAGCAAATGTTTGTTAGCACTTTTTTGCTCAATTTTTCACACTTTTTTGACTCTTATGAAATGGTGGAAAATTACCTTGTATATATAGTAGTAAGTTGCCTAAAAAACATTCAAACATGTTAATTATACTAGGTTGACCAGGTCAACCTAGTACATTCTCAGTTTAATGCTTAAAGTTTGTGTTAGACTAGTTGGGATGCAAATAGGTAAAAATAGCTAAAGAGCCCCTAGAATACACTAGGTCAACTAGGTCAACTAGTGTAATGAATAGGTAAAAGGGCAATAAGGAAATAAATGAAGGAATAAAGCATGATAATGACAATAATGGATAGGAAAGAGAATAACAAGCCTAGGGTTCATGGTTTTAGGGAGCTATTGTGTAGATAGCAAGTGGAAAAAGGAAAAACAATCTTACAAAGCATCAATGGTCTACCCACCCCTTTCTTGATGCACCCCTTAAGGAATGTACTTAGATATATTGAGACTCGATATGTTCTTTTAAGATATGAAGTGTTAATAATCAATAATAGTTTGAAAATATTATGTTTATACATATGCCCTAGCTGAAGATCATCACGTGTCACATAAGTGCAACATGAGATGGTGCTTCAGAGATAAAACATGATAACACACAATGTTGATGCTAAGTATGGTGAAATATAAATTAAAGGACTAAATTTAAAAACACATACCTATAACTTACCTTAGTGTTGTGGATAAAGAAAAAGATTGTAAAGAAGTGAAGGCATCTAATGTAAAGCACTCTAGGAAAACCTATATAAGTTAGTGTAAAAAATATCCAAAAATAAAAATTATTTCAAGATATGAATATGATAGTGGAAAATAATCTTTACATAACCATGAATCCAACACATTTTATAGTTTACAAAATGGATGAGTACAAATAAAGATATGAGAAAAATAAGGAATCTAAAGAAAAATAATTGAGAATTTTGAATTTTGAAAAAGTGGTTTTAAATAGGAAAAAAAGAAATGATTTTTTATTTTTATTTTTAAGAAAGGATAAAAATATCTCTAGAGAGAAAATAAGATAGGATGGTAAGGGAATGACATGCTAGGAAAGAGAGAACCCCAAGAGTGAGATCAGGTGCACTGCAAATATGCAACCAAGAATCTCAAATCAATTTTTGAAATTTAGATTGATTTAAGTGAATTTTGAGTAAATTTTGATTTTAAGCATCTATACATATAAAAAATGAATAAAATTAGGTTCTAAGGGTAGTAGATAGCTAGATGGGAAATGGGTTGGAAAGAAACAAAGAGAAAGTAAGAAGACAATTTTTTAGCAAAATACACTAGGTCAGCACATTAGACCTGCTAAGTCAACCTAGTAGCTTGAATCAAGTTGAAAATCCATATGGTTGACCTAGTAGGTATAGGTTGACCTATGTATTCTGGTAGTTGAAACTAAGTGAAAAGGTGTCCAATTAGTTTTTAAGGGCCAAAATGGAACCTGAACACTAGGGAGAAGAAGATAAGAGGGAAAAAAAGATATTTAGGATAAAATAAGACAAAAATAGGGAAATTTTGGTCAAACTAAGTTGACCAAGGAGCCAAAATAAGCACAAAAAAGCATGTAGAAAGCCAAAAAAGGGCTAAAATGGCTTGAAACGACTAAAGAAGGGAAAGAGGGACCAAAATAGGATAAAAGTGAATAGAGTATGCTTATTTTTTTATTAAAGATAGAATGTATGAAGAATGTGTTGTGATTATACATGACATGGAGGAACTAATACATCCTTTGTTATTTCTTGATTGTAGATATGGCCATGGTTTTGGAGACTTCTAGATGTGTTGTGATTTCTAGATTTGTTAGAGAGGTTGATAAATGGAGATAGATCTAGACTGGTAGCCATAGGTCTAGGAGGTATAGAGGATATGTGTAGAATCCCCCTAAGTGTAGATGTGTTGGTCATGTTCCTTGGTTATTTAGAATGTCTAATACCCACCTTCATATGTGAGGTGGATGGGGATGTGATATAGGTGGCTATCACACTAGAGGATGTCCATGCCATCTTCAGACTACCTATAGTAGGAGCACCAGTGACCATAGGGATACCAAATAAAATATAAGAGAGGGGAGCCTTAGCCATATGGGCTATAATATAAAAGATGATATTACTAGGGTGGATAATGAGTATGGACAATGTGTATATATTATATATTTTAGATATTTAGAAGGTAGTGATAGGCCTTGTGACATAATGAGTGCTCTATCACAAGTTAGATGGTAAGGTACCACTATACGTGATAGCTTTGAGTAGGATGATTCTAGAGGAGGGAGTGATATATGATCTAGGCTTTGTCATCTAGGTCCATCTTTTTCATGATCTATTTAAGACGTAGGTCAAAGGACATAAGACCATAAGACCAATCATACTATTGATAGCATGGATATATGATAAATTTCCTATGTATTAGCTAGCTAGGTTACCCCATGTGGTTGATAATATGTCATCTCAGGTGAGGAGATGAAGGGAGGACTAAGTAGCATGAGTTGTGCCCCACATGCCATCATTATAGATGATGAGATGCACTAACATAGTGTGGTGACTATATGAGTAATTAGTGACTACCTGGGAGAGATGGCACATAGTTGGACTAGTAATAGAGAGGAAAGAGGTGATAGGGTAGCATACATAGTGGAAATGGCCACATTTAGTGGCACAAGTACTAGGGTAGATGGGTTTACCTCATCCAGTGATGTTGATAGTCATACCTAAATAATTGACTCAACATGTGAGAGAGCCATGAGGGAAGAAGAGACTTGGACCACTAATAGTGAGATCAACATTAAGGCCATGTTGGGAGAAACCATAGACTGGTCAGGTATGATGAGGGGTAGAGCAAGAAGAGGTGGAGGTAAGGGTAGATATACCAGATATATCACCACTAGATCCATAGAGAGATGAGATATGACCATTGAGGACATGATAATGACTGAGGCAAGAGGAGAGAGTAGAGACAATCATCATCTTTAGAGATTTAGTAGAAAAGATAGAGGAGAGGATAGAGATATCACTCAAATGGAGGATAAGATAAACATGATCCATGATAGTTAGGTTTGAGCCGAGGAGGTGACCGATAGAGGAGGTAATAAGAGGCTGTGCATATGAGGAGATTGTGTTAGGTGATCATGCAGATAGAGAGACCATAGGATCTAAGACATACATAGGTAAGAAAAAATATGATTAAGTTATTTCTTAAGTTGTTATTTGGTAGATAGATAGATATTATGAGATATGACAATGATCTAATATCTATCTAGTATGATGTTATAGGCATACCTAAGGATGAGGAGGAGAGATGGGGGTCCTTGGTTAGGGGAACACTCCATGACATTGTAGATGAGACTCTATAGTTATATGACCCCATAACACTAGAGGATTTGAGTGTACCATTTTCCCTAGCTTAGGAGAAATAATTCAAACTAGTCGGAGAGGATATGAGGTAGATACAGATGTAGAGATAAAGGGCACAACCATCAGTAGATTTGGGTCTAGGGGAGAGGTAGGCCTATTAGGCCCTAGCTGATGAGAGAGATACACATCGAGATATAGTGACACAAATGATGTAGGTATATAAAATGATATAGACCTAGCTAATACAGGCACATGCAGTGACCTATACTAAGTTGGTATAGGCACAAGTGTAGATAACATGTCTATAGGGATAGGTAGAGGGATTGAGATCTCAGACTACCTTGTTATAGTGTACTATTCAAAAGAGTCAGATTGAGGCCTCAGTAGGTAGTGTGGCTAGGCCATGAGATAAACATGATGGGGCTCAACCCTAGTGTTGAGCCTTTATATATGATTGTATATGTTATATCAAACTCTTGAGATATATATATGTGTGTGTGTGTGTGTGTGTGTGTGTGTGTGTGTGTGTGTGTGTGTATGTATGTATATATATATATATATATATATATATATATATATATATATATACATATATATATATATACATATATATATACATATATATATATATATATGTATATATATATATATGTATATATATATATGTATATATATATATATATATGTATATATATACATAAATATATATATATATATACATATATATATATGTATATATATGTGTATCGATATATATATATATATATATATATACACGCATACATATATATATATACACATATATACATATATATATACATATATATATATACATATATATGTATCATTTTAGCATATAAGTATCGATTGTCTATGTTGTATTTATGATGGTTGTATTTGTTCACTATAGTTGAAGTTGTGGATGCTTTGGATATATTTATTTCTATCACATGTATTTAGATTTGTTGTATATGCTATAGGAAATATATTTGATGTGGTTTTTTTTTCTAGTATTATGGATAACACATGCATGGTTTTTAAAAAGAAACAAGCAAAAAGTCTTGGAAAAATATAATCAATCAAAAATGCAATGCACACTAATTCAAGCTGAGAAATGTGTAATAAAATGAAAAATGACTAAGTATAAATAATTAAGAGAATGGCAAACAATATTGTAAAAGAGGGATTTATTTTTAAACCAATGTGAAAGATTTTTTCACCAAATTAAAACAAGTAAAATCATACTAAATATCACATTGGGAAGTATGAGAAACAAAGTAATAAAAACAAATCAAAATTAATTCAATCAATCACAATATTTCATGATGGGAAGTATAAAAGAGAAACAAAATTTTCAAAAATTTGGTCTTAAATTTATCATACTAATTCAAGATGGGAAGTATGAGAAATTCAAGAAATGGTTGTAATCTTACATGCACTCAAAAAATAAGAAAATAAAAGGCAAAATAAAAATGAATTAAGCATAAAACATACTAAATATCAATATGGTAAGTATGGCAAATGACGTGTAACCTCATAATCAATTGAATATTATCTCTTACTTGACACATGTAATTTGGATGGTGACTTGTTTATTGGAAATTTTTTTTTGTTGTTTGTAAAGAGGGTCAGATCCAATCCATGGTATTACACTACAACTCATAAAATAAATCCCAAGGGGTACCAAAATATCATTTTTAAGTAGAAGGATTAGGACTGATAAATCAAGGATGTGGGTAATAGGATGGAAAAGGTGGTAATTTATGAGGAATGTTGGGTCTTATCCATGGTCTTACAAATAAAATCATAAATGAAATCCCATAGAGAGTGATCAGAAAGATAAAAAATATTTCCCAAGAGGAACTATGAGGAAAGGGAATAAAAAGGGAATGTAAAAATCAAAAACTTAGGCATTTTATGAGAAGACCTTAGGAGGCAAGAGGCATAGTAAGGACATGAGAAGACACTAAGTGATTAGTGGTCATCTATGTATAAAGCAAACATATTCCCTATAGACACAAAGATTTGTAGGTAGATAAGTGTGTTACTAAGATCAAATCATGAAGTTATATTGGTACAAAAATAAAATTAAAATGGACCTACCTCCCCACAATGTGTTCCCTACTCCTTAGGACCCCTTATAGAGCCATCGGTCTACTGCAAAGATTAGGTACTAGCATGAGAAAGTAGGCAGCACTATTTATTTATTTTTTAATTCTCCTCTTTTAATCTACTATCCTATTGCACCCCAAAGGACCTTAGCTCTATCATAAGGCCAAATGTGGAGTTTGATATTTAATTAGAAGAAATATATGTTCTTTGAATCACATCTTTTAGTGTGAATAGACTTTTGAGAATATTTTTACCTTTTTGATATCATTGCCTTTTGTTTAAATGATTTGGATTTTAACTTTATTTTGAAGTATTTTTAATATTCCAACTCCATATGTATTTGGAATGACCAATCATGAGAGAGATAGTGATACACATGAATGAGTTTTAGGCTAATGCTAAAGGAATATAAGTAACCTAAGATAAAAGATTGAATAGGGCACTTAGGCTCTATAATGAACAAGTATGTGATCTCAAGTCCCAACCATGTATATGCTTGGTTTGCAAAAAAGGAAGAAGGAAAAAGGAGATCCAAAGGAGGAATAGTGAAAGGAAATAATAATGAGAAAGATTGTTTGTTAATTTATCACATGGTAAAAAGAGATAATAACCAAATGGAACATGGTAGATATAATCATGTCACCATGACAACTATCTATGAAAAATAAAGATAAAAAAAATAAACATGAATATACTAGGGAATATTTTTGAGAAAAACTATAAAGGGGAAAGAAAATAAGTGAAAAATATCAATGATAAAGAAAAGACAAGGCAATGTGAAAGATAAACAACTGAAACTAAATATAGTACAATAAGAAGGGATAACCTGATATAAGATAAGAAATAGTTTGACATAATGTCAAATGATATAATCAAAAATAGATAAAAATAACATTGAATCACATGTCCAATCCAAATGTAAATGAGAAATCACCATGCATATTCTCATAAATACTAGTAAATCTATCCACACACATTATCCAAGACATTAGACAAATCTCTATGAAGCTAGATACAAATTGCTACTAATGTCTCATCAATCTTTATAGAATACTGGGCAAATACTTCTTTTCTAATCTCCTCAACTAAAAAGGTAGGAATACTAATTGGATCATGTTGAGGATGGGAATTAGGTGAAGGATGGTCAGTAAAATGTGTGGGAATAGGATCTATTTGAAATGTTGGAATCACTAGTGGAGAAGAATCCATGGGTTAAGGAGGGTCCATAGGTGGAGAAAGAACCGTAAGTGGAGCCACAGAAGGTAGTGCATGGACCATAGGAGGTGTAGCTATGGGAAAAGAAGGAAGAGCCTTCTTACAAGAATGACTTGTGGGAGGAATGGTATAAGGTCTAAGAATATCTATAATATGATCCTTAAGATGTCAGTGAAGGATACGATAATGATTAGTGTGTTTTGTGCCACATTGGTTTCATAGATAATACCTCTCACCATACTTAGGTATATGTTCAGGAAGAATATTTGGATGAGGTATGATAGTGTCTATTGATGGGGAAAAAGGATGCAAGGTATTAATATATTGTTGTAACTTATGAGATTGGGTAGAAGAGTGATTATCTATCCCATGGAAGAAACATATATGCTTATGAGTATTCTTAGGAGAAATAATCATGAGAGAAGGTGTAATAGGCATGGATGAAAAAGGATACAAATTATCATCTCATTTGGTAGGCAAAGGATCCATCTTGGGCAAAGGAAGCAAGCCATCACCAAGAGAAGGTGGTGAGGGAGAAGGAATGGAAGTAGGTTGAATATAAGGAATACTAATGGAAGAAGTAAAAGTAGGCTCATTAATAGTGGAAGAAGAAATAATAACTAGTTCTAACATAGATTCCACTTTGGGAAGAGTGGGATCAACATAAGGTCTAAGGAGGGTTTCACTAAGCTCATGAGTGAACCAATGATAGGAGTCAAGGAACATAGAAAAATGATAAGGTCTAATCATAGCATGATCCATGAACATAGTCATATTGGGTTCATAAAAAACTAGAGGTGTTGGTGCCATCTCTACTCTGTGATAAAGTGGAAAAATGAAAGAATCAAAAACTATAAATGTTGAAACATAATAAGATGCATGAAAAGACTCAAACAAAGAAGAATGATAATGAATAATCTTGACATCAAAAGCTTATACAAGGATTATTAATAAATTATCATCTAAAGAATAACCATCATCATAATATGGCATATGAATATTGTGAATCTAGGAATTTGACTCAAGAGAGGATGGTTAGTATGGTGTTAGTTCCAAAATGAAAACAAAATGAAAGAAACACACTAAATAGCATAACATCACTAAGCTTAGAAACTAGGGAGAGCTTTTTTAACAAACATGAATAAAACACATAACTAAAATGCAAAATAAATCTTCTTTTACCTTCCTTGGATGCTCCAAAATGCTTGTTGTAGTGGATTGCTCAGCTTGTGCTCATGAAGTCTTCATCAAAGGAGGCTTGGCTATCTCCTCTTCTCCTTGGCACCTTTGGCTCATGGCTTGGCTTGTCTTGGAATCAATTTGGAATGGTAACACTAATTTCTTTGTCTTTATAATCAATTTTGCATTATAAATTTGTATGATCATCTCTTAAAATTAATATGGTGAGGCATCCTATTTATAGATTTTTGAGAATGTCTAGAATCAACTTGAACCATCCATCCTAAGATTGAGATGTGTGGTTGAAGATTAATTAAATTTTTGGAATTAAGTTTATAATTATCCCCATAATGGCATTAGAAGAAGGGGTAATTAAGAGGCATAGAGGGCATTATGGAAGGCATTTATGAGGCATGGAGGGCATGAATCTTGATATTTGTGGCATTTATGGCCTAGGTATGTCTTCTTAAGAAATGAGGCACCTGATGATGCATATATTCAATATTCATTTCTAAAAATAATTATTTAACAAGTTTCCATGGAATTATTAATTATGCCTTGATTTGGGTTAATTAGCTCTTCAACATGTTTAAGCACTTTGTGCACAAATTACCCAAATTAATCAGATGCCTTGTTATTGGTCTAAAATTTGCTTAGATTAGAATTGGAAGGTGATGTTACATGCATTGGATTTGTTATCCCATTTAGGATGTTACCAACAACAAATAACAAAGGCACATGTCTTGTACAAACTATTTGATAGGAAATAGTAATCCAGAGCACCCTGGTGTAAAATTAGCATTTTGACTCAGAATGATCTGATCAAAGTTAACTAGCCCATAAATTGCATTATCTGATTTAGGGATACCCTAGACAAAATTGGAATTTTAATATGTTATTTTCAAATCTTTTAACATTTTTTAGTGTTTTTAGGCCAAATTATGCATTTTGGGTGGAAATTGGCCAAAACCCTAATTGGAGGTTATTGGTGGCCAAATTTAGGTGTCTATAATTTTCCCTTATTTGGGAAGGCATTACAAGATATAAGCATAGTAACATCTTCTCAAAAAATTAAAAGGTCTTGTATGCCTACAACTACAATGATGATAAACTAATTGTATGATGCCCCCTCGAGGGAATGGTTGGCATAAGTAAGTCAATAAATGATCCCTTGAAAAGAAAGAAATGAAATGAGGGGACCAAAGAAAGGAAAGATGATGGGTTGAAAACATAATGATATTGAAAAAATAGTCAAATTCATTGAGAATTCAAGTGAGATGATGTATAATGGTTTTCCCAAAGGTGGTTATAAGCATTGTACCCTGATAGTGGTAACATGGTATGATAACATAATTATTTTCCCAAAGGCAGTTATAATCATTGAGAAGATGGAGTTACCCCTGTTAAGATAGAAAAATAAGAGAATAACATGCCCTTGTATAGGAAAAAAATTAAAGTGGTGTCAACACAATTATTTGCCCAAAGGCAATTATAATCAATGAGAAATGCAAGTGGGATGGTATGCAATGATTTTCCCATATGTGGTTATAATAATTGGACCTTGATTATGAAAAACATGATAAACTTGGTTGAGGATGATGATAACTTAACATAGAGGGTAATGATGAATTGTAAAAACCTACTAGTAGGGAGATGCTCATCTGAACTAATAAAGATTAAAATTCTTTCATGGTTAATTACTCTATTTGGGATATGATTAGGATTGAATTGGGATGTCAGTGTTGAAGAGATGTCACATTGATGAATAGACTTCTCGAAGATAAGATTTTTTATAGCACATGTTGGTAGGCATCATGGTATAACATCATGAGGACTTGGATTAAATATGCATAAGGACTAACTCTTATAATCTAATACTCAATATAAAATAATGTACCAATGATAAAAACTATGATGACAATGTAAACATATGAATATGGATAAATTAAAGTATAAGTGTGGGAAAGGAATAACCCAATGAAGACACATAAACTAAATCAAGGCAACAATATTGAAAGCAAACAAATAGGCACATAAATAAAACAATAAAGAAACAAACAAAGAAACACTCAAAATAAACTATACAAATAGTACCCTTAGAAAATAGGTAACAACTTTAACAAAAAAACAAAATGGGAGAAATATAAGAAAAGGATGGGGGTGGCCAAGCTATCTCCATATGCACTAGGCAAGTGGATGCTACCTACATAGTTCCATAGATGTAATATCTAATAATAAAAAAATTATGCTAAATGTAGTTCTCCCAATGAATGGAAAGAATGTGATAACTAATGAAAATAAATAGAATGGATATGATAGAAGAAGAGGAATGGTCTTGCAAAATGGAAAGTGCATGAGAGAAAAGGCCAAAAAAGGATCGAGAAACTAAATGATAAGTGATTTACTCATAACTTAGTAAGGGTTCCCAAAATCTTTAAGGCAAACAAGTGGTCAATGTTTTTCTTCTTTTTTAATGATTTTTAAAATGTTTTTGTAATTGTTTTAGAGTGTCTCAACTCAATCAAGAATGAAAAGACACTAAATAGTTCAAGCTCACAAAATTATGAGAGCATTTAAACTAAGGTTACTCACAAAATGGTAAGATCATAACTTAGGTTGCTCCTAAAATGATGAGAGCATGGCTTAGGTTACTTGAAAAATGGAAAGAGTGTGGCTAGAGGGTGACTAAACTAACCTCAAAAAGTATAGAGTGTTGCCTACATAGTCCCAGATTAGGACCTCAAGTCACTATAGTTCTACCCTTACAATGGAGGAATTCAACTAGTGTAATAGTCAATGCAAACAAAATAGGAACAATTAATAAAAATGCATAGTACAACATAAGAAGTGGTAAGTTGGTATGTCAAGGCTTAATTTTACCCCTATTTTTCCCATATGTAGTTATAACCAAGACATAATGACATAGATCAATGGTACTAATTTTCCCAAAGGTAGTTATAATTAGTAGCAAGACTGATGGTAAGAAAGGAATAAAAAATGAAGGATGTAACTACCAAAACTTTTGTCATATTATTCCAAAATATGATCTCTATCTGAAGTACATGAACTAAATGATGAAACTAATCAAATACCTTGATGCTAAAAATGCATAATGAATGGTAAAAACCAAGGTCAAATGGGTTAGGCTTTAGAACACATTGAGTTGATAAGTTGAAAGCAAAAAGTTGATACAACTAAGAGGATTGATAAGGATGATATCTATACAAAGAATAATAGTGATAAAATGGCATAAATAAAATGGTCCTTATAGATAATACACCTTAGCGCTCAAGCATAGTACTGCTTGAGATGAATAATAATCATCAGCTTAGGAAGTTCACCTCCATCTAGTGTGGCAAGCTTGTATGCCCCTGACCCATAATCTATAGTAATGATGAAAGGTCCTATCTAATTTGGTTTGAATTTTCCTTTCTGCTTCTTCTCATCCATGGTTTTTTTTTGGTTTTCTTTAAGAATAAGATCACCAATTTCAAATGTTCTATACTTAACATGCTAATTATAGTGGCCATTGATTTAGTTTTGATATGCTTAAATATTATTAAATGCAGCTATATATTTATCATCAAGTAGGTCTAGCTCTTGCAAGTGAGCTACTTGATAGTCATGATCATCCAAGACATGCTTGAAAGAGATGCATAGTGAAGGTAATTTGACCTTAATGGGAAGGATGGATTTAGTACCATAAACAAGTGAGTATGAAGTGGCTCCTATGGGGGTATGATGATTGGTATGGTATGCCCAAAGAGTAGGGAATATCTATAAGTGCCAATCATGATCAACATCATTGAAAATATTTTGAGAATATTGATAATGGTTTTGTTAGATGCCTTAACTTGGCCATTACCTTGAGGGTAATATGCTATAGAAAAATGTTGTGTGATTTTATATTTAGTACATAACTGATCTACATCCTTGTTCTTAAATGATACTCTATTATTAGATACAATATCAGAGGGGATACCATAATAGTAAATGAGATGGTTGAAGATGAATTTGAAAATTTTATTTCTAGTCACATAAGTGAGGGGTATAGCTTCAACCCACTTAGTGAAATATTTAGTGGCAGTAAGGATATGTTTATGGCCATCAGATGAATTAGGGTTGATCTTCCCAATTAGGTCAAGTCCCCATATATAAAATGGCCTTGGTGTCAGCATCAATTTTAGAGTTTTTAATGGGGCATGAATAAGATTAGCATGCCATTAATATTTATCACACTTTTTACATATGCAACAACATTTGCATCCATTGTTAACCAATAATAACTAGTACGCAAGTGTTTTATAGATAGGACTACCTTGCTAGAATGAGCTCCACATACTCCTTCATGAGCATCTCTTAATTCTAGTGTAGACTCTACCAAATTTAAACAACGAAGCAGAGTTCCATGAAAATTGTGATGGTAAAGGGTGGATCCAAGTAGATTATAATGAGTGGAAAAATGAATGAATGCTTTGGTTTATTTCTATGATAAGTTAGGTGGTATAACATGTTCATGAAGGTAGTTGTAAAGTTTTGAGTACCAAATAAAATTAGGACCAATAATTCACAAATCATTGCAATGGTTAAAGGTTCATGAGCTAGTGTTGATAAATTCTTGATGAGGAATTGATACTCTCTAGCTTTATTTATTTGTCAAATCAGAGACCCAATAGTAGCCATGGCATCTGTAGTTATATTACTAGCCCTTGGTATGTGTTCAAACTAAATTTTGGTAATTTGTTACTTAAGAGTGTCAACCATGGATTTATATAGAACTAGCTTATCATCTTTGGTCTAAAAATGATCTGTGACCTAATTAATGATTAACTAAGAATCACCATAAACTTAGAGATGAGATATATTCCAATACACTACCTATCAAATTCTTGCAACAAGTGCTTCATACTCGGCCATGTTATTTATACAAGAAAAGCTAATTCTAAATGATTTAGGGATTAAATCCCCCTATGGTGTAATAAACAATAGGCCTACTCCTAATCCATGTGTAGTGAATGAACCATCAAAATACAACTTCTAGGGCTGATCCTCAAGGGGTGGGTTAATGATGATCATTATGGATTCATTAGAAAATTTAAATATGAGTGGTTGTGTGTCTATGAGAGGTGATATTGTAAGTTGATATGCCATAACTTGTCCCTTGATTGCCTTTTGATTGACATACTCTAAGTCAAACTCATTGAGAAGCATGATCCGTTTAGCCATTCTTCCTTGTAAAGCTATTTTAGATAGTAGATACTTAAGTGTATTTACTTTTGAAATGACCATGGTCTTATTATTCAACATGTAATGGCATAGTTTCTAAGCTATGAAGACCATGGCTAGATAAGCTTTTTCAATAGGTGCACAGTTATGTTCATATGTGACTAAGGTATGGCTTAGGTATTATACAACATGATATCTTGCATTATCATCATTTTAAGCTAAGAGTGCCCCTAGATCATGGTTTCTAGCTGACAGGTATAACAGGAATGGCTTTCTTGGCATAGGAGGTAATAAAATTGGTAGATTAACAAGATAGTATTTGAGTTGTTGAAAATTTATTTGGTAGTGATCATCCTAGTGAAATGCAAATTCCTTCTTTAAAAGGTATGTAAATGGATGACACTTGTCTACTAACTGAGAAAGGAAGCATCAGATTGATTAGATCTTACCCTGTAAACTATAGAGTTACTTTAAATTGGTTTTTGGTAGCATCTCAGTTATAACATGGACTTTAGCCAGATCAACTTCAATACCTCTATGAGACATAATAAATCCAAGTAATTTGCTTGATGTTATGCCAAACACACATTTATTTGGATATAGTCTAAATTTGTGCTCTCATAATATTTCAAATATCTTACACAGCACTATTAGATTGTCAGCTTTGGTTTTGGATTTTCCTAATATGTCATCAACGTAGTCTTCAACAATATCATGCATCATATCAGGGAATATGATAGCCATGTCCCTTTGATATGTATCTCTATCATTATTAAGGCCAAATGGCATTACCTGATAAAAAAATGTTACCCATGGAGTGGTGAATGTTATTTTATGTTGGTCTTCTGGTGTTATTTTGATCTGGTTATATCCTGAAAAGCCACCCATGAGTGAAAGAATTTCATAACATACCATAAATTCAATGATCATGTCAATATTATGCAATGGAAAATAATATTTAGGAAAATCTTTGTTAATGTCTCAAAAATTAGTATAGATTCTAATCCCTTCAGGTTTTTTTACTAATAGGTACCACATTAGAGATCCATTCTAAGTAGCTGATCGATTAGATACATCTTGCTTCTAAGATTTTTTTCAAATCTTTCTTTACTAATATAAAAATGTGAGGATGCATCTTATGTAGCTTTTGTTTGACTGGTTTTGAATCAACATTAACTATAAGGTGGTTTAGAACCAAGGTGGGGTCCAAACCTGGCATGTCAGAACAGGCCCATGCAAAGATATCTACAAACTCACTCAACAAAGCTGTAAAGACTTCATGTTCTTCCTTAGTGAAAGAGGTGCCTAATTTTATTCATTTTAGGTTTGATGGAGTCCCAATATTTACCTTTGTTGTATTTTTTACTAGAAGGGTCAAACCATCTTCTAGGATAGTAGGCAATGACTTGAACTATTTGATTATGTCAGGGTCCTCTGTTAGGACTTTCTTTTCAACTTCTCCTAGGCATGATAAATCTGAGTCCCCTAATGGGAGATCTAGCCATGTGATAAAAATAGTTAGAAATTCTTGAAAAAAATGATTAAATACTTGTTTTTTCTCAAATCTAAACTCAGATCTATAGGCAAGTTCATCATTGGTGGTCTCCTAGTCTAAATTTAAAAAATAATGAACATCCCCATCTAATGGTGCCTAAAATAATATTTCACCACTAGATTGGCCTTTATATTTACTTTTTCCCTTATTAAAAAGTGCCTCAAATAGGTTTGGGACCTCAATGTTTTACTTATTTATTTTTGGCTAAGGGTGTTCACTCACTCTCCAAAATAGGCTATAGGATCCAATGTAATTGAGAATCTTGAGTTGTGATCTCTTAATGGAATATTGTCTCTAAGGCCTAACAAGTCACAAAATTCCTTATCATTCTGGAACTCATCAATCTATAGACTAGATTCTTATTGGTCCTAATCTCTCAGTTGGGGATAATATAATGGAAATGGGTTGTGATGAATAGCTAGGGTAAGGGTACAAATGGAATTGTTATCAAATAGGTTAGTTTGAGCTAAGTCATCAAAGGTGAGGCTATGATCAGAATCTTTTTCACTATCAGCATCATCATCATTAGTCATTGGTGATGGAGTTTGAATAAAATATGTGGGGTCACCCCCATGTGGTTTAAATCTAAGTACATAAGGTCTTTCATATTTAGTCATGGAATTTGGCTCAATGGTTCCTTAATAATTTAGTCTGAGGCCTCTTCCTTAATAATTGTGACACTCCATGATCCTATTGGGAATAGGATACTTTACACTTTTATAAAAATCAGCTTGGTTATCATTGTATAACCATGATTCATCCCCTTCAAAATGTTGGGTTCTTGGCTAGATGTTGGTACAAATGTGATAGGTCCCTTATCTTTGTTATTTTGTTGCCAATGCATATGTGGAGTGATAGGTCACCCAAAGGTTTTTAGATTCTAAGAAAGATTGGTAATAGGAAATGTATCATGGGTCACATACTCTTTAGGTCCATTATCTAAAATGGTAAAATGATTAGAAGCTTCAGGAGGTAGCATGTGGGAAAGGGAATATAAGGTATTAGGATCTATACAATTATCCAGTGAATGATTAATAAGTATAGCCTTTCTTTTATCCTAATTTAAACTTAGATTCATGTTTTACTAATAATTGTAGCTTTGAAAGTCAGCCTCAAGATGTTTATAGTGTTCATATGGGTGTAAATTTCTTGGAATATTCACTTCCATCCCTGAGTGGGAAAATTTGATACTTTGGTGCAACATTGATGGGACTGCATGAATCTCATGTAACCAAGGCCTACCTATAAGCATATTGTATGATAACTCAATATCAAGCACATAGAAAAGTGTATCATGGGTCAAAGGCCCAATGACAACTAGAAAACTAATGGTGCCTTATTATTCTCTTTCCTAATTATCATAGGTTTTGATGGTTATCCTTTTTGGTTGAAGATATGGCATTGTGTACCCAAGAAGCTTGATGAGCTTTAGAGACACTATGTTGAGGCATGATCCATTATCTATAAGGACACATTTAACTTTATGTTATCTTATGTAAAATTATATGTATAATGGATTATTATGGAGTGGGCCAAGGGAAGACATATCACTTTGGTTGAATGTGACTTGTTGGGTTGAAGCTAGGTGTCCAACCAAAGCTTGAAATTTATCAGGGGATTGTCACTAGAAATAGTGGATTGGGTCAAAAACTCATTCAAGATGTTCTTATGGATTATTGATGTTCATATAAAGTCTAAAATAGAAACTTGTGCTAGTGTCTTCTACAATTGTTCCATAATATCAAACTTCTTATCTTGGTCAATAGTGAATGGTTTATTCTAAGGCTAAGCAATTGGTTGGATGACATGAAAAGTGGTAGATGGTTGTGGGCCTGGGATAGTAATATTTGACCTTTAAGTTGTGATTTCACAATCAAGATTAAATACTAAACCATTATTGCTAACAAATGTTGGGAATAGTTTGGGACTAGATAGGACAAATCTTGATTGCTAGTGCACTTGTATGTTGTCACATGGCAAGGATGAGTTGTTGATATAAGGTCAAAAAGGAAAAGTCCTAGTTTTTTTGTTTACCTATCTACACTCCCATGTCAAAGAAAGATTATTCATGTAATTTGGTTGATTGTTGTTATTTAACAATGATCTAAGCTAATTAGTTCTTGGTCTAGGATTAATGGAGATGGTATTAACCCTACCCCCTACAATATGACCTACAACCTTGTTGTAGTCATGTGCAACTGCATGGTAGGTTCATTGGTTGTTACTATTATTACCTTGGTTTTGTTCATTATTTTATCTTTGTGGGTTTTGATGCTAATTTTATTTATTATACTAGTTCATCCTTTGATTTTGATACTATTGATTTTGATACTACACTAGTCATTATTGTTATTATTGCTGATCATTTTGCTACTACTAATTTTTATGTTGGGGAAATGGGTTTTGATAAATCCTAAGAGTTTTATTAGAAGTGAAAGCACCATTATCTAATGTTATCTCCCTATTCTCTAACATATTCTCAATTAAATTCTTGATTTGGACACATCTTCATAAATTATGCCCATTGACCTGATGATAGTCACAAAATTCATTTTCATGGTACCAATCAAGATAAGGAATGCCTTGTGAATAATGTTTTGGTATAGGCCAAATAATCATATTATTAGTAGTAAGCTTAAAAAATAAAAACTCAATAGGTTCTCCTAGGTCACTAAAGACATGGTGTGTAGGCATGGTTCTCCTAGAGGAGGGGTTTGTAATGGTAAAGGTTGTTGTATTTGTTGTGCAAGTCTTGATTATTATGCTTCTGGCATTGGTTAGAGAGGTTTCTAGGTAGGATTAAGATGAAAAGGTGGTGTAGATGATGTTTTCACAATTTTTACATGATGTGATTTTTTTACTCCATTTCCCACAACATTCCCATTATGGTTGAATTTATTTGGTCTTTCTTGGTTATTGGCCAATGTCAATTATGATACTTGCACTTGAATGGGATGTTGATTTTGGCCATTTCCTTGATTGTTACCTTGATTTGATTAGTTGAATTAATATTGATGACCCCTTTATTGATGAGCACTCAATCAAAAAACCTTTATCAATGATATCTTTGAAAATATGTACTCATTGTAGTTCTAGATGATAAGCTATTTCACTATGCAAATTTTTGGTAAACACAGTGACTAATTATTTATCTGGTAAACTATGGGTGAAATAGGTTGAAAGGGCTCTCCATCACTATAGATAACTTATAAAACTATCACCATCTTTTTGTTTTGTTTGTTGTAAGTCCACTAATGAAATCTCATGCATGAGATTATAAGAAAAGTGCTACACAAACTTATCAAAAAGATCATCAAAATCCATTACTAAATTTTTGGGAAACTTTAAAAACCACTCCAAGGCTTGTCTAGATAAACTCCTTAGAAATAAAAACAAAAGATATATGTCATTATGTGCATCTGGTTGGCATGCAATAAAGAATTTAGTTAAATGAGCCTTAGGGTCACCTTTCCCCTTGTATTTGTCAAATTTCAGTGGTTCGTATCCTAGAGGAAATGGCATCTAAAAATACTCCATGTTCAATGGATAGGAACACACATCATCCAATTTGAACTTTTTAGTCTATTTCCTAGTCTAAATGGTAGCAATTGCATCCTTCATTTATTATAACTCTTGAGATAAGAAACTAGAAATAACATTGGTTTGAGGGAGAATATTGGTTTGGGTAGATGGTTGGGAGGTCACAAGTGGGACACTTTAACTATGATATGATGGAAATACATATTGGGGTATATTGGTTTGGTTGGGGAATGGACCAAGAATATGCATACATGGATTAGGATGTACTTGAAATTTCACATTTAGTTGTGTGATATTCTAATTTAGGTTGGTGATAAAGGTTTGAATTGGAGAATTTTATGGTTTGAATGGAGGGATATAACTATATTGTGCCTACTATGGTTGAAAAGGGACATGTTTCTAAGTAATCAAACCTTGTTTAGTGGGAAATTGTGGACCAAGACCCTATCTTTAAATTTGTGGCACATTTTGAACCACTGATTGTCTAGTAGGTACTTGAGAAACATGGGGACCTCCTTATTACATGAATCCCTATAGGGAAGTGCAAATATGTTATAGATTTGAAATATGTCATTGACCAATATTTGTACATTTTTTACTAGTCATTACTTGGTTTTGGATTGGCATATTAGTCTATGACTGATGAGTTATGTTTTTCATTACTTGGTGAGGTGGAATATTAATTGTCCTTGATTGAGGTGGTAATGTATTTGTCCTCTTTTATATTAAAACACTATATTGTGCCTATTATTTTGGAATAATACTCATTAATTATTGAGGTGGAATAGGATTCATCACATTATATCATTGAGGTGTGAAACTAGCCATTGTTTGATTACCTAATCACATAGGTTGTACACTTAAGGAGACAGCCAGTTGAGGTTGGGATGTAGAAACTTCTATTCCCTAGTATGATGATCTACTCATGGGATTAACTACAAGTACATGTTATTTTCTTTTTTTTTGTGTTAGTACCACTTTGATCAAGATTGGACATTATTTTCATATTATCCACTACATTTGGCTCACTATTCTGTGTAGAGGCTGAAGACACTTCTTCAATAATGAGCATATGCATCAAGTTATCTATCAAAGTAGTTTGTATGAATGGGTCAAAACTTTAATTTTCAAATCAAGTTAACTTTATCAACACTCTTGTTGAAGTAACTATGTCAATAAGAGGCTTACTCACCATGTTCATCTAATTGAAATTACGTGCTAGATTTAGGTAGGTTTGATATGTTGTCTACACTTGGTTAAAGTGATCTTCCATGATGTTTTTGCCTCTATTAGATATATTAGGGTCTTGATACATTATTTGGAATAGATTCATAGGATTTCTAGAAGAAGCCTATTGATTGTAAATGATATTATGGGGTACTCTTACTAGACTAGGTAAATTTTCATGGGGGAAGTCTGCTAAAAACTTGGCCTCTACCTCTATGTCTCTAACCAAAATCTCATCTTTGTTCTCTAAAAAAATTCTCAAACAAAAATGGATCATAATTGGAATCCATATTATTATAATATGACTGTTGAAGAACTAGCTCATCCATTGTGGGTATTATAACTAGGTATTATGTAGTTTGTTCTCAGTCTTGTTCTAAATAAGGTGGTGTGTTAACCAAATAGTTAGCCACTGGATCCTAGATTTGTGACCCTAATTGAGTATTATAAGAGGAATAAGAATCCATCTCATAAGGAATATTATCTGCATAGGGGTCTTGCACCTTTTCTTCCTACACCACTACATTATTAATCCCTAAATTATACATGAGTCCACTATGAGTGTAGGAATACATTTTGGGATCCATATTCAATTCATTTATTATAAAAGGTCAAAGAGTTATACAAAATCTAAAATAGATGATGTTTTAACTTGGTTTAGATTCATCAAAAGGATCAAAAGGTTTTATGTAAATATTTATTAAGAAACAAGCTATCATGAAGTATCTAACGTTTCACTGTTCACACAAAGATAAGGAAGTAAATGGACTAAAAATAAAAATTCCAAACTCTAAGGTTGAAGTGTTTCAAATCAATCTAATATATAAATTTAAAAGTTTCTAGGTATTTTAGCTAAATGCAGTGTCAAAAGCTAGGCTCAAACAAGGCATGCGCCAGGACTCTTGGTCAAACAGCGTCAAAAGATAGACTTTGAAATAGATGAAACTTTTAATCTAATAGATTTGAAACACTTCTAAAACACACTAGGCATTTGATTCTTGGACATGAACTTGATTAACTAGGTATAAGGTATGAAACAAAAGGCACTTCAGAGATAGTTTAATTTCTCATAAATAATGATATAAAACTTGGTTATTTTTACAAATAAGCTAGATAAAAGTGAATAGTATAATTGTGTTAGATAAAATATCACAAAAGTACACTCAGATTGGTCTAAAAATGTAGGAATAAATTTTAACTCTATGAAAGAGGTTCTATGAAATAATATTTGAAATTTTTTGGGTAGCATAATGATGCTATACTACCCAAAAGGTGTGATAAAAAAGTTTTTTTCAAAAACTCTCTAAGGCAAAGATAATTTCCCATAAGCATAAGACTACTTTGCTTGACTCAAAATGTTTTGATGCACAGACTCAAAGTGCAAGTGTTTAACACAAAGGGGCTTAAGTCTATCAAGTGATGACAATGATTATGAGTCTAAAATGACCTCCAACCAAAATGGGAAATTGAACCTAAGTTCCCTCAATTTTATTGAAAATGGTGAATCCACTCAACACATCAACCCTATGAACTTCAAAAGGTGAAATTCCAAATTTAGATTATAAGTGAAGGACTTAAAAAACTTTGGTAAAGGTCTAGACTCAATTGGGTAGCATAACCACACCAAAGTGAATGATATGACTCCCAAGATTTTGATGAACTTTGAACAAGGCCAATTGATGATCTCACGTAAGAAACATAATGCCTCTTTATTCAAAGGAAAATGAGGACCATGTTCTTTGGTTTGAATTATTTATTTACACCAAGTTTTGACTTCAAAAAATACTTTAATCTAGGACAAAACTCAACTGATTAATCACTCTTAGACTCTAAACTAACAAGGTTGCTTCATATTATTGGAATCCATCTATATACATCATTTGAGAGTATTTTACGTGTTCATCCAAAAGTAAATGTGCATTATATAGTATGGGTTTTACACCCCCTTCTCTCAAATGATAGTACTAGGATATGGACCTTGAGGCACACCTTGCACCAATAATACTTCCATGGCAAGTGGGGATTTACTTAATATCTAACAATTTTTCAAAAATCTAGGGTAATTAATTGTATAATGACTTTCACACTAAATAATGTAAAATAAAATCATGGATTTTGGGTCTATATCACTTAGCTTGTTGCAAAAAGGTCTAGTATTTTTTGTAACCACTACATACTATTGTTTGCTCAATCTACTGCAATGTCTAAAGTGTCACTACATCCCATGTGTAAATCTAATTAGGACCTAAATGAATTCAATATCAAGAGGTGAAACCCTAGGTCAAAGCTTCCCTAAAGAACTCACAGGAGGTAATGAAGTCCCCCTTGTAAGCCAAGTTTGCATAAAAATAAAGAAAGCATGAAAGTAAAAATACTTTAGGGTCATTTTCAAGGTCACCCAAACTTTGATGAATTTTTTTGGAGTGCTTTATATGAATTTATTTCTAAGCCTTAGACTAGAATATTTGTAATAGGAATGGCACTTTTTATTCAAGGGTTCCCTAAAGGGGAAAAATGGAAGAGCATACATGCAACACCCCTCTTTTTTATAAACAAAGATTTAACTTAAACAACTAATTAAATGCAAAAAACTTGGAAAGGTGAGTTCATTTTTAATCCCAAATGGAAAATGATGTGGTTTTCATTTTACCCTTGGTCTTAGTTGTAACTTTGAAAATTAATGCTAAAAACTCACTTAAGCACCTAAATATTACTTTAAGCACCCAAAATAATGTTCCCAATTCATTTTAATCATGAAAAAGGTGATCTAAACATGTTTTTATCAAATATCAAGCTTGGTCCTACAAAAAAAATGTTAGCATGTCCTTTAGCCTTAAATCTATTTTAGGTTTGAAATAATGAACTTAAAAAAAGAGTTCTCAAGTTTGTGTTTTAAGAAAAACATAGCGACCAACATCGGTTATATAATTGAAGATGGTTACATTTGCTAACTAGTGAAAGTTATCTAACTAACATCAATTATGCCAATGTGATCAATGATAGCTATCCAATCAATGTCAGTTTTACTAACCGATGTTGGTTACTGTCTAAACCCATGGCAAACAAAAATGAAAAAACAAAGTCAAAAAATCAATTTGTAAGAGTTTTAATGATCCAGAGGAATATTTTAAAGCTACAAAATAATATTCTTCATGTGTGGGATGTTTCTAGTCCCACGGGGTGTGTTATATGTGAATCTAGGAATTTGACTCAAGATAGGATGGCTAGTATGGTGTTAATTCCAAAATGAAAGAAACACACTAACTAGCATAACATCTCTAGGCCTAAACACTAGGAAGAGATTAGTTAATAAACATGAATAAAAAACACAACTAAAATTAAAAATAAACCTTCCTTTACCTTCCTTAGATGCTCCAAAATTCTTGTTGTAGTGGCTTGCTCAACTTGTGCTCATGAAGTCTTCATCAAAGGAGGATTGGCTATCTCCTCTTCTCCTTGAAACCTTTATATTATGGCTTGAATTAGATTGGAATAAATTTTCCATGGTAACACTAATTTAAATGAATTTGTAATCAATTCTGCATTATAACTTTGCATAATCATCTCTTAAAATTCATGTGGTGAGGCCTCATATTAATAGATTTTTGAGAATGTCTAGAATCAACCTGAACCATCCATCCTGAGATTGAGATGTGTGGTTGAGGATTAATTTAATTTTTTTAATTAAGTTTATAATTATCCCCATCATGACATTTGAATAAGGGGAAACTAAGAGGCATGGAGGGCATCATGGAAGGAATTGATGAGACATGGAGGGCATGAATCCTGATATTTGTGGCATTTATGACCTAAGAATATCTTCCCAAGAAATGAGGTCACCTAATGATGCAGATATTCAATATTCATTTCTAAAAACAACAAGTTTCCATTGAATTATTAATTATGCCTTGATTTGGGTTAATTAGCTCTTAAGCATGTTTAAGCACTTTATGCACAAATTACCTAAATTGATCAGAATCCCTTGTTATTGGTCTAAATTTTGAATGAATTAGAATTGGAAGATGATATCAGATTCATTGGATCCATTATCCCATTTAGGATGTTACTAAAAACAAATAACAAAGGCACATATCTTGTGCAAGAGATTTGATAGTAAATAGCAATCCAGAGCACCCTAGTGTAAAATTAGCATTTTGACTTGGAATGATCTGATCAAAGTTAGATGGCCCATATATTACATTGCCCCATTTAGAGATACCTTGGCCAAAACTAGCATTTTAATATGTCAATTTTAAATCTTTTAGTATGTTTTAGTGTTTTAAGGCCAAATTATGTATTTTGGGTAGAAATTGGCCAAAAGCCTGATTGGAAGTTATTGGTGGCCAGATTTAGGTGTCTACAAATATCCATGACACAAGTTGGAATAACTTTTTCATCAAAATAATCATGGTGAATAGAATGCCTAGTCTTGGATAAGACTACAAGAATGTCATCACAAGGTGGTTTGTGAGAATGAGGTTGCAATGAGGTTAGAAGTTGTGAGATGAAATAAGGCATGAGATCAAAAGTTTTTATCCTTAAGTTAATCTCATCAATATCATCATCATTAGAGTCTAAAATTTTAAGAGGAATGTTACCAATGAGCTTGGGATTCCCATTATAACTTCTAGTTGAGTTGATAGGAGAGTTAAAAAATTATGATTCAGAGAATGGAATACTATATAAAGGCCCAAGAGTAGGAATCTTAAAAACACCACAATCTTGGAATTGATAAAAATTCCAAGGGTTAGTATCTCTTTGAATCTTGTAAATGAGTCTATTAGAAGTGAATTTAACACATTGGTAGGTAGAAGAAGTGATAGCTCATATATGATGAGTCCACATCCTACCAAGCAAAATGTTATAAGAAAGAGAGAAATTAAATATCATCACCTTTACTTGAATGTTAACATGTGGGATAGTAATGAGAATACACACACACCCAAGAAGAGGCATTTACCTTCTATCATATTCTTGGTAGGTGTTACATGTAGACTTAAGATTGCATTCTAAATATCCAAGGGTTTTAAAGAAATGAAGAGAAGTAACATAAGTGCCAAAACCCTCATCAATCAATGCTCATTTGAATTGGATATCACCTATCTGGATGCTAATAAATAAGGGAGGATCATCTACATGAATCAAAATCTCATCAAGAATTATAGATGATATAGGAAATTTCAAAAAAAGAGAACTGTTAAGAGTTTTATCAAAATTGATGGACATCTCTTCATATTGTTGTAAGATATTATCCTCAGAACCAGTTAAGGATGCCTCTCATCCTACTAAGGTAGGAGGAGGGACATTCATCTCATATAATAGTTTAATATGATAGTTGTGATGTCGAGGAGATGTCTTCATAGTCTCAAGAAATAGAATTTGAGATGGGACATTGGTGAGATATATAATGGGATCCCACTCATCATAACCCATGAGAATATTGTTAGATATGGGTGCATAATGGTTAAGGAGGTCTTTGGAGGAGGAATTTAAAAGAATTAAAATTTGTGATGATAAGAATTAAAAAGTTTAGAAGAAGGTTTTAAATCATTTCATGATGAAGTAATAGTTGGTTTAAATTGATCTTGAGAAGTATAAGTGTTAATATAAGGTTGATAATCATTGGAAGATTGATTATCCCTATTATTATAATATGATGGAAGAAGAGTAGAAATGGAATGAGATGTTTTATCCAAGGGAGAGTCATACATTGGATCATCATCAAATTTTATAAGATCTTCTTTCCCCAACTCATTCAAATGAGTTGGAGAAGAATATTGGATAACAAAGAATGTCTTAAAAGGAGGTGGGGTGTAGATAGGTTGGGAATTGATGAAATCCACCACCCTTCACATATTATTCATGATAACCACATTTTATTTTGAAATGGGTTCAATAAAACTTTCTACATTATTGGTGGAGGAGTTTGGCTTGTCTTTGTTTTCTTGAATAGGTTGATGATTAGGTAAAGGATCTTTGTAAATATCTAAATGAGCATTTTTTTGATTCAAAGCTTGGATTTTTCATGAGTTTTGTAATCCTTGAAAGAAAATTAATAAGTTTGTTGAAACTTGTGAGTGATAGCATCATGATAAAAATTAAGACCAAGAAGAAAATCCATAGCTAAATTATGAAGTTGTCTAATAGTCTCATGAGAGTGACCCCAACTAGCATGAAACCAACAAAACTTGTTAGGATCATACTAGGTTTTCATAGGATGAGTAGGGACAATCTTTCAAGGGAGAGGCCTAGGAATATGCTTAATCAATTTAGCTAAGGAAATAGGTTTATGGACATTAATGATTTTTGGTGATGATAAATGAGGATTAGTGTATTGTTGAGAAGGATTTAGTTCCAAAGAAGGGGTAGGAATGACAACTTGAACATTATGAATGGTATCATATGAATTTGTAACACCATCATTGGTAATATTTTGGTTTTTATTTTTAAGTAACTAATGAGGACCCATGGAAGGTTGGGGTGGTTTGAATTGATGCATAAGGAAATCTTGTCTTTTGGCTTGGTCAATGGCCTCCTTCAAGGTACATGAAGAAAGGGTATGGACTCGATATTGTAATTAAGGAAATAAAGAATTTGTAAAGATATGAAAGAGATTGTCATCTAAAATGTTATGTTCAAATTTGTTTGACAAAGTCTTCCATCTTTTAATAAAGTCTTGAGTGGTTTCATTTTCATTTTATTTGCAATTGATGAAGTGGGCCAAAGTGTTTTCTGGAAGATCACTAGTTTGGAATTCTTATACTAAGGCATTCACTAAGTCTTCCAAACTAGTAATGGAATGAGATCTATGTTGATTATACCAATCCAAGGCATCACCTATGAGGGTTTTAGTAAGGAGTGGTAGAAAAAAAGGTGTTTAATTTGACCCAATCCTTATAAATATTTCTAAATATTTTAATATGAAGGGTAGGATCAGTTGATCCACTATAAGAAATGGTAGGTGTTATAACACCAATGTCAATATTATTAATTTGAGTGGTGAGAGGTTAATTTTGTATATGATTTATGGTTTTTTTTAATAATGGAGGTTGAGTAATGATAATACCTTGAGACTCTCAAAGAGGGGGAGGAGGAACACTTTGGTTATGTGTGCCCCAAGTCATTGGTTGTGGTTATTTTTGAAGATTAAGAAGGTGGTTTTTCATTCTCATTATTTGATTCATGTTATGAGATTGAAATGTGTTCATTTTATTGAGGGTTTTTAATAATAATTGATTGTTTTTATTAGTGTTATTATAATTAGTGTTTGGTGTTTGCATTAGTGTTAGTGGCTTGGGTACCTCTATTATTGTTAACATGAGTTTGAGAAGAGCTATGATAATTTGAAGCACTAGTGGAAAAAATTTCATGTGAAGCAAAATATGGACTAGAAAATGGTTGAGATGAAGAAGCACTAGAAGCATGATTACCTTGGGTAGTAAACAATGAACTAGTGGATGGATTAAGGATAGTGGATCTTATGAGAGGCCCACTAGATGTAGAACCAACCATGTTAGTTGAGATACTAGGCATGGATGTAAAATAAGTTAAAGAAGAATATGTCATAGCATAAGTAGTTAAGATTGAAGGGAAAGTTTGATAAGCAAAGAAATTATTACCCCAAAATTTATTTGAGAAATGGAAAGTAGGAGAATGAGGCTTTTCAACTTAATGACTAATCATGAGATTGTAGATGGTAGAAGGGTCTTTCCATCTATTTTGAGGGAATTTCATGATAATGAAAAACATTTTAGGAGTATATTCTAATTGAGATTGATATTTTAAGAAGAGATAGTTATGTTTCAAAGAGGTATTATGAGGATTACCATAATTCATTATGTGGGTTGCAATATAGACATTACGAGCATTCTTGAAAGGAATCCTACTTTGTCTATGGCAGACCTTATTAGGATTGGTGAATTCCATCATATCTACTAATTTATTTTTAGTGTTATCACCAAATAGATAGTCCATGATGAAAGGAGGGAAAGGCAAGATGAGATAAACAAAGAATCAGAAAGTGACTGTAATTAAACTAGGTCGCCCTAGTTGACCTAGTGTAAAAACTAGGTTTGTAAAACTGAATTAGGTCCATAAAATCAACCTAATAAAGAGAAAAAAGACTGGAAAAAGGGGGAAATTATAAAAATAGTACTAGGTTAACTAGATTGACCTAGTTTAGTGTACATGGGTTGAAAAATATGCTAGGTTGACCCAGTTGACCTAGTACAATAAACAGGAAAAAGAAAGAGTTGATAATCAATTTGTGAAAATAAAGTGAGATAATTTGTAGTTAATCTAAGAAAGTAATTTTTGAAGGTAATAAAACAATCAATTTAATTGATGTTATTCAATCTAATTTATATACCCAAAGCAAAAATATTTCACTAATACGAGCTAGTGCAAGTTCTTGTGCGCATAATTAAGCAAAGAGCAAGTAAATAACTTAGAAAGTAAAGCTAGCTAATTGGTCAACCTATAATGTTAGATTATTAATAATGATTTTAAATGATAGAAATTTGGCTATAAATAATGTACTAAATAACAATCTATGGATGGTTTTAAGTGAGTTGAGGATGATAGGGATTGTAGTGAAAATGATATAAGCTTGGTATTGGGGCCTAAACCCTCACTTCACACACCACAATGATAAGAGTTTTAGGTGCTTAGCCAAAATACACCATTAACCATGATTTATAATTGACCAGAGTATGAAGTTGGCTTCCCCCTTGGTGATGAAATCCAAGTAGGTTGGCCTGGGTAGTCAAATATTAAAATGTTTTTTGATGTTTAAGTGATTTGGCCATGTGTGCATAAAATATAAATAGTGAAACTAAACAATTAATTTAAAACCTCCTAATTAGACTATGTAAACTATTTTGAGCATGTAAAAAATTGAAATGAAAGATGTGATTATCATATAAGGTAAATTCAAACTTTGAAAGAAGGTATAGTGAAAACACTATATGCATAACAAATAAAACTAGGTCGATAATGTTGATCTAGCACTATTGAAAATAGGGTCTGGAAAACCTACTAGGTTGACTAGGTCAACCTAGTTGTTTTAGATAACAAATAAGACACAAAACCATGTCAACTAGGTCGATCTAGTTGGCTATGTAGAGGTAGTTCTAAAGGCTAAAAAATTGAAAGAAAATTATAAAAATAGAGAGAACAAAAGAATATAAACTCGCCTTGATGGTTTAGAGATAGAATTTGTTGATCAAAACCTACAAATTGGGTCGAGTTAGTCAACCAAGTAATATAAAAATCTATTGAAAAAGTGTTGAAAATGCACTAGGTCAACCTAGTCAACTTATTTGGCTGAATTGGAGGTCTAGAAATGTACTAGGTTGAGTTGGTTGACCTAGTAAGATGATCTAAAAGTCTAAAAACTAGAATTTGTACTGGGTCAAGCTAATCTATCAGGCTATTAAAAAAATACTATAAAGTGACTAAAAATACACTAGGTTGACCGATTCAATCTAGTAGGCTAAACGAGTGTTCCAAAAAGTGCTAAAAACCTATATTAGGTCAAGTTGGTCAATCTAGTTACCATTTCTTGTGTATAAATTAAAAAAATTAGGTTGATAGAATCGAATCAATATGTTAAAATATATGATAAAAATGATGACAAAATAAAAAATAAATGAAATAAAAGTGAATAAATCCAACAAGGATTTGATTCAATCTAGGTTCACTAGAATGTATGCAACTATAATTTCATAATGCATAATGAATTAATCATGGATTAGATAAAATAGAGCACACCTACACTTTTTATTGGGTATACACTTGTTAAGTGGTAGTTTTACCAATATGGGGATCTACTAGACCTAATTAAGGGATCAATTGTATAAATGATCACAACACATCATACTAAGAAAGGTTCCAAAGCCTATGGTCTAACACAATCACACAACAACCCTAAAATATTCATATGATTTGATGTTCACTTATGTAATAAATAAGAAAGTAAACTATTCTAATAAAAATAAAAGTAAACTAATCTAGTGCACACCAAAGCTTATGGCATAAAGTGGGGATTTGGAACAAAAAATAAAAAACAACTAAACTAAACATGCATAGGAGACATATACTCATGTCAATGCATATAGCATCTTAATACAGGGAAGAGAAGAATACATACTTCATTATCTATCTAATATTACAAAGGATAATTAAAGTTGGGAATACTTACCTTTGAAGATGAACCTGTCGAGTCTCAACCTCTCCCTTGGCCAAGGTGCTTCACAAGAGATTGTTATGTCTTATAAGGATAACCAAGATAAATTATCTCTAGGATACATGACCTACCTAAGCATCCAAAATACTTCTTCACAAGACAAGATTAGAGCTCTAAAGAAAGTATTGAACCCTAAATATTTATTCCTCAAGCAGAATGGTTAATAAGTAAATGTTTGTTAGCACTTATTTGATTAATTCTTATCTATCTTTTGAATCTTATGGAATGGTGTTAAATGACCTTGCATATATAATAGTAACTTTATTAAAAAACATTCTGATATGTTAGTTGTACTAGGTTGATCGGGTTGACCTAATACATTCTCAGAATAATGCTTAAAGTTTATGCTAGGTCAGCCAAGATGTAAACAAGTAAAAATAGCTAGTGTCCCTAGAATACACTAGGTTGACTAGGTCAACATATTGTATTGAATAGGTAAAAAGGGTAATAAGGCAAAAAATGAAGGAATAAAGCATGATAATGACTAGAATGGATAGGAAAGAGAAGAACAAGCCTAGGGTTCATTGTTTTAGGGAGCTAGTGTGTAGATAGAAAGTGGAAAAAGGAATAAAAATCTTATGAAGCATTGATGGTCTGCCCACCCCTTTCCTAGTGCACCCCTTAAGGAATGCACTAAGAGAGATTGAGACTCGATAGGTTCCTAAAAAATACAAAGTATTAGTAATCAATAAAATTTTGAAAATATTATGTGTATATAATATCTTGGTACTAATTTATCCCTCTCAGTTTACTCCATAGGTTCACACTACCCCCTGATAGGAACCTAGAGCTCACAATTCACACCATAATAATCTAAATTTCATATATTGAACTAAAATGTTGATTCCACACACAATATTCCTTTTATGGAAGGAATAACTCCATATCATGGGCCTCTTCAAGGGGACTATCTCCTTTGAAGAAGGATCTCTTACAAATAGCTTCTTAGATTATTTAAAACATCATATGCACCTTTAATTTTACTAGTTCTCATCTACCCCACTCCTCATTCTAATGCATGTGGGATTATTCTTCCTACTATTTTTACTAGTTAGTATACTATTATACCCTTCTTTAGGTACACTAAATTCCATCCCCCTTAAAAAAATTTCACCCTTAAAACATGATAATAATTACATAATAAAATAGGATTTTGACCAAATGGAGGCCCAATAATGCATCATTTAGGCTTCCACTTCTTCTTCCAGGGCTAGGATGTGAGCATGTGTAACCACAATAAGAACTCAAACACTATAACATGAGGGTGAAATGCATAAATATTGATATATGGAGTAACCTAAACTTGAAACATTACGTTAGATTCAATCATTTAAAGTTGAAGATTGATAATTAACGCCTCAAAGTTAAAACAAGTGTGCACAAAATATGTTTCTTGGTGAGTCAAGATTCCATCTCCCTTAGCATTATTCTCTGATGGATTTGAAGACTTAGTTCCCTAATTGGGATCTATGATTTTTATCTTGGGATCATCAATGACTTACTTAAGCATGGTGATTTATTTGATGGGCTTGTCTAGAACCTATTTAGGTGCATCTAAAAGTAAATCAATGTCTAGTTTGTTGATGGCTTGAAGAGGTGGTGTTATGTAGGGTCATAAAAATAAGGGTGTCTCATTATGATTATAGTATATGTGGTCTTTTACAAGCTTAGATAATCCTCATACTTCCATCCTAGATTGAGGTTACCACATTTTAACCTCTAATAAAATATCATCTTAAAGGCCATTAATGAAACAATGTTGGAATAATTCATTAGATAGACCTGCAGTCTGATTAATGAGGTGTTTAAATGTTGTTTGATATTCTCTGATCATGTTAGTTTGATGAAGTGTAATCAATGCATCAATGAGATAACTTCTAGAGAGAATGGAAAACCCCATGAGAACCAAACGTTAAATATAGTGATAGGAGAGGACATTGACTTCAATCAAAAATGAGCCCCTTATAATATAACAAATATTTTAATTTTTTCACAACATAGTATTAATCATTAAAACTATAATAAAATTTAAAATATTGAAAAAAATTCAAAACCATATACTTTTTTGGAAAGATGAGATAGAGGTATACCAAACTCAAAAAAAAATTGGCTCAATTCACTACCATTTATGATCAGTTTGAATATGAATAGTTGGGTTTATCTAGGACCAAAAACATAGATCTACACTTAAAACTATAAATAAATGACAAATTTGGCTAGCTTCAAAGAACCTGCACTTTAATAACTATAGTATCCCACTCATTTTTTACCAAAACACATCTCTCAACCTAAAAAAACTAAAATCACTCTTAAAAGAAACCCACTCTAAAATCTCATACATAATTTGTAAATCACTATCATAGACAACCCTTCCTATAACTCTCTAAATTGATGTTTCTACCCAAACCATAAAATTAAATTAAATCTCAATTTCTCTTGCAATGGAAAAAATATTTGGCCCAAGAAAGTGTTATGATACCAATTATAGGAAACTAGAGCTCACAATTCACACCATAATAATCCAAACTACATATATTGAATTCAAATGCTGATTACACACATAATATTACTTTTATGGAAAGAAGAAATCTGTATCATGTGCCTCTTCAAGGGGGATACCTCCTTTTAGCAAGGCTCACTTACAAATAACTTATTTGATGATTTATAACATCATATGCACCTTTATTTATACTAGTTCTCATTTACCCCACTGCTCAATCTAAAGCATGTGGGATTATTATTCCTACTATTTTTACTAGATATTATACTATTATATCCTTATCTAGGTACATTACACCCATAATACACCACCCCCAGTGGTTCCCCACATCATTCTTAGGCCACCCATTTCTATAATCTTAGGTTCCCAAGGATTTGTCTTTAACTAACTAATTTATTCTTTTTTGTTGAATGCCTTTATCCATAGAGTCACAACACCATAGGTCAACCTAACTTTAAGCCAATTAGAAGCTCAAATGTTTCATTAGGGCTCCCCATTCATCTCTCCTCCTTATTCCCCCATTCCTCTTCCTCCACTAATTTCCTCATTCATCCATTCCACTTCATCTATGCCCCCTCCACCTCATAATCCACTTATAACCACCATCTCTATCACCCCACCAACACCTCTTCCCACCCTAAGAATGGATACAATGTTTCAAAAACCTAATATGATAATGTAGGGTGACCCTGATGTGTAGTGGGACTTTTAATCCACCATAAGAAACATGTGAAGATCCTCACTCAAAATTTCATCTAGGAGGGGAACCTTGTGGTCTAGTAGACCCAACAAGATATTTTATCCCTCATCAAGGTGATGACTTCCATGGGAGAGGAAAATGTAGCCAAGACCTAGAATCACTCCTTTGATCTAGGAATGACATGTCATAGAAGCTAATGAAAGACATGTAGGATAAATTTAGAGCCTTGTAAGAATAGGTAAAGAGCTTCATCCTTGATGAGATAATTTGACAAGTTTAGGATGCCCTCTTGAAACTTTTCTTATGTCTATAAAAAGTGGTGGAGACTCTAGTGGTAAGCAAGATGCATATACATAGGACTCAGGCTTATTTGGAAAGATTGCTCTAGTAGATAGCAAGTGTAAGAAGTAGGTGGTTATAGTGTATAAGGGCATGTTCCCAAAATGAATCCCATGCCCAATTTAGACTTGAGACTATACAAAACATACATTGGGAGTATAAGGGATATGATTTAGGAGTAGTTGATCCTAGCATAGACTATAGTGGCCCCCTTGGAAGAAGATAAGAAACATATATTGGCTTGCTTTAAGGAGGTAAATATCTTTATGTTAGTCCACCTAGATGTCACTTTACTAGATAAGGTCAAGTTCAAATTTCACCTAGGTCACTTCAACTAGGTCATGAGAAATAACATGGTTAAGTCCAATAAGGCTATATCCTAGTTGGTGCTGGAACTCTCCACCTAATCCACTGCAAGAATTAGCTAGGTGTCATAATTCAAAGTGGCTATGGAGGCTCCACTCTAACTTTATCAAAATTTGGTGGCCCAATCAAAGGTAATATTATGATAGCCACCAATGAATTTGGACAAACTAGATTGGGATTTTGACTTAGTAGTAGTTGCAATGGCCATTAGGAGAGCAGAGTCTAGGTATTTGGGAAGTGGTTCATTTAAGGTCCCTCCACACATTAGTTAGGTGGCCCCTTGGGGATATTTTGAAGGGATTTTGGAGTATTTTATTATCTTTTTTTAATTGATACATTTTTAATAACTTAGAGTGGCCATCATGGCCCAAGATGGGATTCTCATTCTCCTTGGAGGTGATTCCCATCCTCATCTATAAAGGTTTAACTATATTCTATTTTGAGGTTTGGTAATTCTTAGTCCAAAAACACTATCAAAATTAAGCCATGATCTCAACTTCTTCCTCCTTCACCTTTTTTGGTTTTGAATGTCTTCCATGATAGATACCTTTATAAATGAAATTATTTTAATGAAAGCAATCTTTTAATTTGTGTAAAATCTATGGTTTATTTATTAAAATTTGTCAATCATTTCCAATTCTTGAATGAATGTTAATGATAATAAAATTAAACTAATGCTCTATTACTTAATGATTGTAGTGGTTATAATGTGATTTATTTTTCTAACCCATTTATGAACCCTTTTTGTTTTCATTATAATATATGTAATTTGTATGTTAATCTACAAATTATATTTGAATATTCTATGTGTTATTTACTATGGTCTTTTTGAATATTGGTATTTATTTAAGGGTTTATAAATCAAGCATTCTTCCCTATTTCCTCAAACTCCTCCCATTATGTAAAAATGAGTCACAACCCTGGATGAAACTCAACACATAGTGGTATAATAGTGGTACTGAACTTAGCTTGATTCATTAAGCATTAGCATTGTTAGGCCTGGAAACATTATTTCTTTCTTTACCTTACCCTCCTTTTGATGTTTATTTTATAATACAAACTCTCTCCCTTGATTTAGAAATATGTGAGGTGTGTCTCAATAGTAAATGATGAGTATGATCTACATAATTTGGTAACTAATCCAAAGTACAATTACACATATCTTGAACCCCCAATGGTAAAATGCATGAATCTTTGAGCATAAAAGGTTAAATTTCTCAGTCCTTGGATTGAACTAACATCAATCCTAAAATTAATGAGGGGATATATTATTCCATTCATTTTCTCTTGCTTTCCTCTTCGGTACACTCAATCCCATGAGTACTTTCAAAGGAAGAAAGGATCTCAGGGCCAATAATAGAATTATTAGGAGAAATTGTCTAAACTCTATTTTTAGAATAAATTTCTCTAAAAGGTCAATTATTATCATTAAACATTTTAGAATTTCATTACTCAAATGTAGGTTCCTTAAAAAAAAATTCTTTTCGTCTCTAAATACATGTAACAATGCATGAATCATTTGAGGATTAATTTTAAGATATTCAATAAGCTCACATTAATCTATATCATAAAAATAATCATGAACATCAGTATAATCATTTCCATTATGATTCTCTAAATTTATTATTTATTCCATTATCATTATATGAAAATAATGGAAAATAAAAAATTAGATCTGAAATCCAAATCTTATTGCAAGATAAACTAAAACCATAATAAGGAAAGATGAAATGCTAAGGAGGAAAGACATAGGATTTTTAGTGCTCAACATAATGGTCTATAAAAATAGATGGTTACTATATCTATGCAACATATACATGATCATGCTAACTATGATGATAATTTTAGATGCTTTATAGGAATGATCATTTATTCAATTCAAATAATGATACACATTTTGCTCTTTTCCCATGACATGTGGCATTAAAATTGATAAAAATAGGACCTAAAAGTGAACATACATTTATGGGATCATTAGTTATTAGGAAAAATTAAATTAAAAAGTAAATAAATAAATATATGAATGGATAGATAAAATTAAAAAATTTAAAACTACAACTTATGGATGTCATGCTTTGATAGTATACATGATTGATTGATGTTATTTATCATTTACATTATGAATTACAACTTCATTTTATACGAACATGTTTTTCATAGTATACACAAGTGGGATGTATGACATAGATCATATTACATATGATATATGAACATATAAATGTATGAAATTCATCACACCCAAAATATATATTTCCCCATTAGATGTATTCCTTCACTATGAGAATATTTACACAATTATGAGGTTGTATCTTTCTATACCAATACATTATTTATATTATAATATACACATGAATTTCATGTGTATTCTATTTAGGGTGTTATTTCCTATAGATATAGAGATTTTATACACTTGATGATGACAATGATTAATTATTCAAATTAACATTACCTACTCCATACATGTTTGATGGTGATGATTATTATACCATGTGATAATTTAAGTTTATTATATTATGTGTTAATGAGTTCATTGATTATGTATTTTAATGTCATGTGTTAGTTATGTTATAGGATCCTCTAGTCTATGTCATTTCCATGATTTATGTGTTGGGTTAGAGTTTAGTTCAAGTTAAATCATGACTTGAGTGCTTGTATGCTTCATTATCTTGATATTATGTGCATATGTGTGTATGGATACATATGTTATTATTATTGATCTTGGTTTTTTGCATGATTCTATGATTTTATATCATGCATCTATTTTGATTCTTATTTACTATGTACCTAACTCATATATCTACTTGACATGCCACTTGTATGCCTATTTCCTTGTATGATCAAATATTTATATGATGACATATTTTATCATGTTAGTATACATACTTTACATGATTATAATTTTATATATAATATATGGTGCACATATCTCTTTCTTTTGAGATGATTGATTCATAGGATTCATCCTTAATATAAAAATAGGGGCATATGGTGGGTTTTTATTAGATATTCATGCCATGAAAGGTAGATAATGCATAATTTTAATTAGATTATGTGATTCAAATGGGATAAATTAAGTAGGTTGAGGTATTCTACATGAGTGTGAGGAATAATTTCCAAAGTCTATGACATTATGAGGCACATTATATGGGTCAAATTTCATATATTTTATCAAATTATTTAATAATATATATTATTTCATATTTCCTATCATGATAATATATCGATACATACATGTTTCTTTGTAGGTTTTGAATAGAGAAAATAGGACATTTAGGGCATGCCTATCAACATCAAGTGAAATTAAACACATACCAAATTTCTTCTTTTGTCCTTTTAATATAGTTGTATAATACTAGATTAAAAGGGTGAATTTGTATAAACCTAAATTTAGTATTAAATTCTTGGAATATCAATTTTGAAATACTTTTTCAGACATAGATTTTGTATATAAATTTGAATCTTGTGTATACTTTCCCTTATTAATCTACCCATATATTATTTTATCTAACCCAATTTACCAGATATATATATATATATATATATATATATATATATATATATATATATATATATATATATATATATATATATATAGTTTCATCCTAGTTTGTGTAGGAACACTCCATTATCCTATGTAGATTATCACCATGTCCCATATCCCTAATTTTCTCTCTCAAGATAGTTCTGACAAAAATCAAATGCTTGCTTTTTACTGCAAGTTTCTTCTTATACTAGTAATTTCCAAGAACACTTAATGGATATTTTTAAAATTTAGACATTTCCATTAGGTTGGTCTAGACATTTTTCATATTTCTGTCATAGTAGTCAATATTAAATATTCATTTAGAAATATAAATCAAGCCTAAGGTCATACTCACTTGGTCACTAGGCCACTATATAACACTCATATTTACAAATAATATTAATTTTAATAATTACCTTAAAAATATATTGAAACATTACCACAAAATCATACACATATAAAAACCCCTCAAAGATGTAACCCTAGAGTAAATTATAGATACAAAAGCAAGGTCAAAGTTTCATGTAGTTAAGTTCAAAATCCAAACATTGCATTGAATTATAACATGATCATGATGGTGCACATATAAATAGTTAGGATAAATACATATGGTTTGATCCATATTTGGATAATTTTCCCATAGTAAATGTTGGGTTACTCATTAGGGAGAGGTATGTAAAAATCATTTATAAGTGAAATTACACATTTTAGGTAGAAAAAACTCACATAGTCGACTAGGATAGTACCAAAAAATCTAAATAGTACATGCCACTCTAGGGTTCTAAGATTTTATAAAAAACCCTAGGTATTTCCCCCTTAGGGTTTCATATTCCTTATTAGGGTTTAATATTTATCCTACATTAGAGTTTTTATTTTGGATATGGTTTCTAATATTCCTTTATTTTGACATGATCATAATGGAAGATATGATCAATTTGGTTGATCATGAGAGAAATGACTATACTAATTTTCATGATTTTTTAAATACTTAGATCAACATGAAACTTATTGAGTATTTTCAAATTATTCCATGCATGATTGATGCATTATTACATTTAAATAGATATGATAATAAACATATTTCTATGGAACCAACATCTGAGGAATGAAATGCAATTTCTTTAAACAATGTTAGTGCACCTTTTAGAGGCTTAGATTGTCATGTCCCCTTTTTCATGGACATTGATAGTTTTGATGATTAGCCTATTATGCGACCTTCGTAGGCTAATATGATGGATAGATGGTCATAATGGAGCTTGGCTTGACTTTGATTCACAGGATTTCTACATTTGGTTTTCATTCAGGTTATTTCAGACCATTGGGCCTGAGCTCCTACTTTTTAAGGATATTTGATATATAGCGGAGCGCCTTTATTATGGTATGGTTATGTGCGGAATCACTCCCTGATTCACTAGCTTCGATCGGTTCGTCGATCCGACATGTATTGAGGGAGATATTAATATTTGATTGATTTAATCAAATATTAATTATTTAGCCTATTTTTAATTAGAAACCCTAATTCTAATTTAAGAAACCCTAATTAGGGCAAGCATATCTTTTTGAGGGTATAAGGGTTTCTCATGGAGGCCATTGTTCATTAGCCATTGATTATTGATTTTGAGAATTTCTTCTATGAAGACTGAGCCTAGGGTTCAAGGATTCCATTTGCATTGGAGAACGTTCCCTCTTCAGTGTGTGTAATTAAGAGGCTGTGGAATATCAGCTGATCTATTGCCAAAGTGTGAGATAGCTTCATCCAGAAGTTATCACAGAATTTCAGGTTTGAGAGATAACTTCACACAAAAGTTATTACAGATATTTTAGGTATTTCTTTATTCTTGTTTTGATTCAATAAATTATACAGCTAGAGATCGTCTGTGCTAGAAACGTATATTTCAGATCAGGGGTTGAAAATAGGGAAGTTGTGCTTAATTGGTAGCCGTACAAAGTCTGTACAGGTCTGTACTGATCAGCTCAGGAACCAACCTCGACAGATAGGGTTTTCAGTGACCGACATCGGTCGACTGAAGACCAACGTCGGCAGAAAACCGACTGACAGAGACTGGCGTCGGTGAGACATCGACCGACGATGGCGACTGTGTGTCGACACAGAAGGGCCGAGACCTTCCAGAATTCAATTTTCACTTCCAATTTTGATAAGCCAGGGTTTTTAAGATTGTATTTCATATTTATATGCATGAGAAAGGACTACAATTGTAATAGTTCAAAAGGACAAGTGATAAGATTTGTAATTTGCTATTCAGAGACTATATTATTGTGATCATTCTAAAATTATTCAACCGAAGTTATATCTTGTTCAAAGTTTTTTGTGTTGCTATATTTCCTATTTTGGAGGGGATATTACAGTGGTATCAGAGCTTTTGTGTAGATAAAAGATCCCCTAAGTAAGGGACATCACAGTGGTATCAGAGCTTTTGTGCAGATAAGAGAGCCCCTAAGTAAGGGACATTACAGTGGTATCAGAGCTAAATTCCTGCCATCCTGTTGGGCACATCAGAGCTAATGTCTTGCCATCCTGTTGGGTAGTTTGGGTAGATTGAATCAGCAAAGTATCATGATGCCTTCATATACTCAGAAATAGTGGGACAATGATATGAAGAAGCTGGAACACAGTTTGAAGCAGTTGGAAGAAACTCAGAGGAGGATGAATGAAATTCTTTCATATCCTACATCCAAAAACAAACCCGCACGGTATATGACAGCGAATGATGAGTGGGACTTATTACCTCCTCATGTTCAGGAGAGGATGACCTTTGATCATTTTGTCAAGCTGAGGAGAGAGCACTACAAATCACTTAGACGAGAGAGCAGCATGTCCCATAATTATTATGATTATGAGATAGGATATAGTGAAGATGATGATGAGTTAGATGCTTACACTCAGAGTGTATAGGTGGGTTCAGATGTTAGTGCACTGAGGGTTGATGATCTCTCAACTATGGCAGAGATTGTAGCAGAGTCCCAGGATCCTATTATTGCAGATGATACTCAGGAGAATGCAGTGGACAGTTTTGAGAACTTAGTTTCACCGGTTGTTTCTTTTTGTATGGAAGAGTTAGACAGTGATGCTTTAGTTGTTGATACTCCATCTGTTGATATGAGCTTTGACGTTGATTTACAGAGTATGGATGATCATTTGTATATTGAGGTGGTTGGTGATGAGTACATTCCTGCAGTTGTTGCTGAGGAGCATATTGCTGAGGCTAATACACATATTCAAAATTTGGGAGTACCTGATTCTTATGAGTTTGAGATACCAGTGGAGTCAAGTCTCCAGATTGATTATTCTCACACGGATGACAGTGTGGTACAGTTGGTTGTGCCACCTTTACAGAGAGATCAGTTGGGGTGTGTGGGGGAGTATGTTGATGCTTCCACATATAATTTTTACTGCACTAAACCATTCATGGATTATTTGCTGGATAGTGCAGGTGTTTGTCTGGACTCACATAAGATGACAGAAGGTGTTCTTGTCCGAGGTTCTAGTGCTATTAGCAGATTAGGTGAGGAGATTTTACGAACCCTCTCTACTATATTACCTTACAGGGATGTTGAGGTGATGTTTGTTGAGCTGAGATTGGAGCCATCCATTGAGTCCCAGTTTGGCAATAGTGAGCCAGTAGTAGAGTTTGGGGATTCTTACCAGCATCATACGGTGAGGTATGCTCCTTATTCTTCTTTGCATCTAGAGATTAGTTTTGGTGTCAGTGACTTAGGGACCAATGATTATCATATCCATGGTCTAGTTGGGTGTGAGTATCAGTTAGATAGGGACTTGAATTTTGACAGGGTTGATATTCTAGTTGGCTTGAGTCCCTCAGAATGGTTTCTTCTACCGACATCTATAGTTGGTCTTCAGATAGTTGTTTGGGTGTCGAGTGCAGTTTTTCAGTTGCTGATTTTGATACTGTTGATGCTATTGATGTTGATGATTTATTCACATGGGTTGATTGGTGACATGATGGATGTTACACAATTTTTTCCTTGGGATCTAGGTGGATCGAGTAGTTCATTGTTCTGAGATTGCTTGGGGACAAGCAATTTCCGGAGGGGCGGATTGTCATGTCCCCTTTTTCATGGACATTGACAGTTTTGATGATTAGCCTATTATGCGACCTTCGTAGGCTAATATGATGGATAGAGGGTCATAATGGAGCTTGGCTTGACTTTGATTCGTAGGATTTCTACATTTGGTTTTCATTCAGGTTATTTTAGACCATTGGGCCTAAGCTCCTACTTTTTAGGGATATTTGATATGTAGCGGAGCACCTTTATTATGGTATGGTTATGTGCGGAATCACTCCCTGATTCACTAGCTTCGATCGGTTCATCGATCTGACATGTATTGAGGGAGATATTAATATTTGATTGATTTAATCAAATATTAATTATTTAGCCTATTTTTAATTAGAAAACCTAATTCTAATTTAAGAAACCCTAATTAGGGCAAGCATATCTTTTTGAGGGTATAAGGGTTTCTCATGGAGGCCATTATTCATTAGCCATTGATTATTGATTTTGAGAATTTCTTCTGTGAAAACTAAGCCTAGGGTTCAAGGATTCCATTTGCATTGGAGAATGTTCCCTCTTCAGTGTGTGCAATTAAGAGGCTGTGGAATATCAGTTGATCTATTGCCAAAGTGTGAGATAGCTTCATCCAGAAGTTATCACAAAATTTTAGGTTTGAGAGATAACTTCACACAAAAGTTATTACAGATATTCCAGGTATTTCTTTATTCTTGTTTTGATTCAATAAATTATACAGCTAGAGATCGTCTGTGCTAGAAATGTATATTTCAGATCAGGGGTTGAAAATAGGGAAGTTATGCTTAATTGGCAGCCGTATAAAGTCCGTACAGGTTCGTACTGATCAGCTCAGGAACCGACCTCGGTAGACAGAGGGTTTTCAGTGACCGACATCAGTCGACTGAAGATCGACGTCGGTATAAAACCGACCGACAGAGACTGGCGTCGGCGAGACATCGACCGACGACGGTGACTGTGTGTCAACACAGAAGGGCCGAGACCTTCCAGAATTCAATTTTCACTTCCAATTTTGATAAGCCAGGGTTTTTAAGATTGTATTTCATATTTATATGCATGAGAAAGGACTGCAATTTTAATAGTTCAAAAGGACAAGTGATAAGATTTGTAATTTGCTATTCAGAGACTATATTATTGTGATCATTCTGAAATTATTCAACTGAAGTTATATCTTGTTCAAAGTTTTTTGTGTTGCGCTATTTCCTATTTTGGAGGGGATATTACAGTGGTATCAGAGCTTTTGTGCAGATAAAAGAGCCCCTAAGTAAGGGACATCACAGTGGTATCAGATCTTTTGTGCAGATAAGAGAGTCCCTAAGTAAGGGACATTACATAGATTCTATAGTAGGTGTTTAAACCATTTCTTTGACTATTACTATTCATATGTTAACACCTAGGGCTACACACATGATTCCCACCCATGGTGTGGGGTAAATATAGGTTAATACTCATGTAAAAATAAAACGAGATAAAAATATTGAAGTTTTGATTATGTAAAATAAGTAATTATCTATAAAATTTGTATGTAAAAGAGAGATTGATATTGCACTTAGACAATTTTTGATTTATACTTCTAACTACATGGATCAAAGTCTTTAAAAATGTTATAAAAAGAGGACCTAAAATAATTTTTTGATTTATACCACTCATTACATGCATCATAATCTATGACAATGTTATGTATATGTGATTTCTCAAATAGAAAAAGACCTCAAAACTTGTGTGAATACTACCGGTGAAGCTCAGACCATTGCAATAATTTACCCTATCTAGGCTCTTTCAATATTATCCTAGTTTAATGTATAATATGTGCCACTAAAATTTCTATGTTTTCACCTTTAAATGATTTTTATGTATTTTATTATCTTTGGTCCTACGTGTAGATCCTTGATTTTCTTCTATTTTCCTTAATCCATAGTTTCACTTTCAACACAATATTGATTTATAATTAAGGGTTAGAATTATGGGTTATATAATCAAAAACACTCCATAATAATTAACCAATAATTTTTAACATTCAAAAACTCCAAATATTTTTCAAAACCCACATATTATTCCAAACTTGGTGTGTGTGCATCATCTTGATCATGCTAGAATTTAGCATAAAGTTAAGTTTTTGAGACTTAAAATCATGTAAATTTAATCTTGCATTTATATTAATACTTAGATATAACACTATTCATTTAGGGTTTCTAGATATTTATATGCTTTTATGGTAATTTCTCAATAGTGCTAATGGATTTATCAATATTGATAGGATTTCCCAAGATGACTGCTAGATAGTGACAAAGTGACCAAGTGGGTATGACCTCAAGATTGATTTGTATTTATTTATGACTCTTTAATATTTACCAATATCAAAAGCATATGAAACATGTATATGTTAACCTGATGTATGTGTATAAATTTTAAATGTAATAGTTGAGGGTTCTTAAACACTACTGGAAAAGGTGAAAATTCATGGAAAACCAAAAGCATCCAATTGTTACTAGTACTATCTTGAAATTGAAAATAAAAGATATGGGATATGATGATAGTTTTCTTATGACTATGGATTTTTCCTACATATATCAATGTGATACTTAATACATGTAGATAGTAAATTGGGTTAGCCAAAATAATAGATGGGTAGACAGATAGGGAAAAGTGTGCACAAGAGTCACATATGTTTGCAAAGTCCATGCAAGTTAAAGTATTCCAAATTTGATGTCTTAAATTGTATATTAATAAATTTAAGTGTTTAAATATAAAAATTATGAAAAATCTATCTATAATTTCATGAATCTCTAAGAAAATCCAATCATATTCCCCCATTTTGATACAAGGGATGAATCCTATGAATCACTCATCTAAAAATAAAAAGTTATGCACATCATGTGTTATATATAAAAAATTAATCATGTAAAATATGCATAAAAACATGATAATATGTGTATTCATATAAATATTTAATCATTCAAGTACACATGAAACATATAATATAATGTAATGGGAATGCAACTATCATGTCAGGTATATATATATCAATTAGGCACATAGTAATAAGTATTATAGTAGATACATGATTATAAACATGGAATCATAGAAAATAGAATAATGCATGATATAAATCATGACACAAATCTCAATAATAATGACACATGTATCCAAAGTCATACACATACACACAATATCATTATCATGAAGCATAAAACAAATCAAGAGATGATTTGAATCTGATTTGACTCTAACCAAAAATGGAAAAAAATGGGCATGATATGGACTTGAGGATCCTATTACAAAATTAACATACAGCCTAAAAATATACAATCAATTCACTCATAAATCATGAAGAATAACATACATCAATGTTCACATAATTTGATAATCATTATCATCAAGCACACTTAGAGCATATAAGGTTAGTCTACATAATCAATAAATATCATCATAATCTAGAAAAGTATAATATCCATATAAAATATCACCCAAAAAATTATACAAGAGATAAAGTCATTTTTAAAAACTATGATTATCAATTGATCAATATATAAACACATAACATGATAAGTGTGAAAATATGGCCCCAATGTAGGCATGCCCCAAATAAAGAAAGGTTTCCCCTGAATGTAAATATTGTCATGCATATATAGGTCCATGTATTATATGTAACTTGTATGTCTTGGATCCCACTCATGTATACATTTAAAATCATGTGCATGGAAAGTGTATATATAATTCACCATGTATATGATAAATAAAATCAATAAATCATGTATACTATAAAAACATGCCATGCATATGTTCTAGTTTTGTAAACTTTGAATTTTTTTTTTTTGAATTTTTTGAATTTTGAATTTAATTTTTATATTTTACATTTTTTTTAAATCCTAAGATTACATTGAACAGAAACCTAAATTTAGACCTAGGATTGGGTGATATGGTGCTTATCTCCAGATATAGAATCATATCAGATGTCCATATGTCATTATAATTAAAATAATCATACCTTCATATGTCTATCATATTTTCATTTTCCTTCTCAAGGTGTTTATGTGTAAGCATTACACTTATATCAACACTATTTGAGGGATTAAGTGTTGAATTTTTAAGCAATTCCACAACACTTTTTATTGAATCTTTGATATTTTAGTGCTCATTTTTTCCATAATGATGAATTTTTATTGTATTGTTTTCAAATGGAAAAAAAAAATAGATTAAATTTATTCTAACCACTATTTTCCAAGTGTGTCATTTAATTAGTGTACATCATAAATATTATTGTGTCCAAAATCTTTGGGCCACAAGTAATCAAGAGTGTAATATGGCTTATTTATCTATCATAATGTATACTATATTTTAATTCATCTCAATATATAAATTTAATACTACATGTATTGTAACCTTATTAAACATTACTACTTCCAATATTAACCCTTGATGAATAATTAAATAATCAATGAGTCCATCCATGCATTATTTTAAACTTTACATGATTTAATATCGTGATGAATTTTTTGTAAGCTGGCATTGATACATCCTTATTAAGTGTTTTTTTGTGATTATATTATCATTATAATAATTTTATCCTTAAAATTTTCTTGTTTCTGGCACAACATGCCCTGAATTCATCAAAAATTATGGCACCCCTTCTTTTGTTTTAGATTTTGGTCTAATTTTTTAAATAATTTTAGTAGATTTTGCATGATTGACTATCATTTTTACATAATAGTTTTTAAATGTGAAATTAAGATTTTACACTTGTCTCATTATTTTAACAAAGTATGAGTGATGAATTTTCATTATTAACACTTTACATGAAAATCACATCTAGGATTTCATAAGATGAACAGTTAAATTTTCCTAAGTCCAAAGAGTTTTTTCTATTTTATAACATGTTTTATAATATGTAAAAAATTATATTTTGGTATATGAAAATTTATACTTAGGTATTTAATCTAGATTTATATATAGCTTATTATCATCTTTTCCTTAGTAATTTTGTTCATTTTAGTTTTAAATCAGGCTAATTTGACTAAATGTTTATATCACTTTATTATTGGTTTAGTTTCTTTCATTATATTTTAGATAACTTGGATAAGGTATGGTAAAAATGGATTTGCTAATATGTTCAATTTTATTCCTTTCACTTTCTTTTTTAATTTTATATACTTAGTCAATTTTGTGAAATCACATTTTAATTGTCTTATTTTTTGCTTTTCACATAGGATTTAGATTTGTTCACCTCTACCATATAGCACTTGCTCAAAAATTTGGGGCTTAGACCAAGTCATTAGACCCATTATAATACTTATTTAATTTTTCATTGTGTGACTCACAAACTTTAAAATCCAAAAAGCCATGACTAAATGAGAAGCCACCATTTGTCAAAAACTTGCTTCATCACAACATTTTGGGAAAAAAATATCGAGCCAAAATATGAGACCCCAAAACTAAGTGAGATGTTTCCTACTATCAATATCTCACCCAATTTCTCCATAACATCACCATGCACATTTACCCCATGGATTAGACTTTGTGACTAAGTGATATGTCACCAAGTGACATGATCTCATAACTTCATGGGAACAAAATTTACATTGTGTGATTGAGCCAAAAATTCAAGCCATTAGATAGTGATGGGATGCCCCATAACATGAATATATGGAAAAATAACATACCAACATCCACATCAGTATATAAATCATAAATTTGATAGCCTTCCCAACTTGTTAAACCATTAAATCCTAGCTCTATTGAATAATAAAATAAAATTGAAGCCTTGAGTTATGATATACTAACACATGGAAAAATATAATTGACATAGAGGATGAATTAGAACCTAATGGAAAAATCAACCTTTTGAGTCACCTTGAAGTTATAAAACATAAATTTGATGCTTGTTTCCACCTATTAAAATATCAAAATCTAGGAATGGACTATGTTATCTACCAAACCAAATAGGTTGAAATGGATTACCTCATAATGGATAAATAGTTATAAATATATAATTCAAGTTATATTTTACACTAACATCTAGTTTAGTAATGGCATGTGAATTAGGATCTAATAGATAAGCTAGAAAGAAACAATATAGCTTAATCAATAATGGCTTATATTGTGTAGAAAAAGGCCACCTAAGTGCCTTAATGGATCTAAAAAACTTATATCTACCATGAATTTAATTCAAATTCAATCAACATGGCCCGAACATTGATGATCTCATGATTAATCAAGATCCTCATCAAATCTAAACTCAAGGGGATTTACCCCATTAAATTCATGCAACCACCTAGTGGATGGATGGTTAATTAATTATTGGAATTAAATTTTATATATAAGACTAAGTCATAGACAAAATAAGGGTTGAATAATTGATATATTAGAAATTAATAAATAATATATCAAAGAATCTATCCATTTTACTTATACATTTTTTTAGTTAGATTTTATCTTGCATGAGTCTATGTTATTTTGGATACATTTCTATAATTAATTTAAGTATTTGATAAATCTAAGTAGGTGATTCATGAATCAAATTTTATCTTATAAATATGGGAATATCTTTTCATTTCTTTTTCATGTATACGGTGGATTTATCTCCCTCTTCACATAGCTAACTTTGACCCCATATTTTAACACTGTATTTGTTTCTTTTTATGCATATGTTGGCCACATAGAGGTTCAGTTTTCTTCCAAGAGGTTTTTATATTCAAAAAAATTAGATTTTATTTCTTTTTAAAATAGGCTCATATTTATTTCTCTCTACCCTCTTTATATTTTTCTCTTTTTATAACCCATATTAGAATAGTCTTAAAATAGGATTAAACTATTATCTATTTATACATTGCTAAATTTTTTATCCACAATTATATTTCATTATTAGTATTAAAGGATCATTTATTTAAAATGAAAGAATGATATTTAATTAGTTATGATAATTATGTTGAACCTAATGTGTTGAATTCTCTAGAGTAGGATCATTTAAAGTTTCCATTATATTATTTAAGATTTAAACTAAGCATGTCACTTAACCAAAATAATAAACACATTAACCACTAAGGTATTAATTATTCCATGAAATAGTGATAGAGAACTTGTGGAAGATTTATTTCCTTTTAAGAGAAGTAGTGGATGGATTTTTATCCAAAGCGACCTTAAATATGGTGTGCCTAAACTACACGTTAATAAATTGACACTAGAAGGAGGTCAAATTGAAACATTTCTAGATCCATGATTTGATATAATCGTGTAGTCTATTTATTTCTATGAATTCCACCCCTTCCTAAAGTTGGTGTGCCTAAACCACACATCAACAAAATGCATTATAAATATGGACTTTAATATTTTTTTTAAATTATTATTTATAATCTATTTAAAGGTCAAATTTTTAGTTTATTTTACAATCTCATGTCTTTCCATTTTCCATTTATAGATCTTATTTTGTGCTTAGACACACATAAAAAAAGTGGCCACTTTCAGATTTAGTTTATTAAAATCCTTTCTCAATTTTAGACATTCTAGGGTTCAAATAATAAAATATAAAAATTAATACAATTTGAAAGTCCATTTAGGGTAACTTTGAGTTGTTATACCTCTTAGATCATAGAAAATTTTGAATTGAAAAATGAAAATCTAAAACTAAACATATTCATTCAACTAATAGTTTCCCTACAAAAAATTTTCCTCTTATCAATCCTTTTGTTGTCCCTTAAAATTATCCAATGGTTGTTGCTTAGATAAGATGAGGTAGATACCCTATGAATATTCCAAGGGATTCTCATTAATTACATAAAAACCCTAATAAATTATGTAAAAGGTATATTCATGAAAGAATTCAAACATCATAAGAACACACCAAAATGTCAAGGATGCTTTAATTCTAACCTAGATTCTACATGAGGATGTAGCTTGCCTATTATTCCCATACACCTTAGATTAATTAACTTATGGTTGGTATCTTTACCTACAAAATGGATTCATTACATCTTGTGATGGCCTTGACACTATATTTGTCAATCATTATAGAGTGCATATTAACCCCAAAATATTATATCATTTGTTTAAAACTACTTATAGATAACCAAATGAAGCTATGCATATTTTAAATACTCACCTCCTAAAAATATAAAAGATGTTAAAAAAACCCTACACATAAACAAAACCTAATACTATTTAGACATATTTGAGGGATTTGGATCCAATGAATTCCATGTTTGTTATAAAGACTATAAAAACACTTGAATGTTTATCCTTAGCATATAATGAGGTTATAAATATTGAGCAACAAATGATACCACAAGGGTAACGTGTTGGTTCATTGAATTCATTAGGATAGTTAGGTGGTTACAAATAAATTCCAATGGCCAATCAAGTGATTTTAAAGAATACCCCATTGATGAACCTAGTCCCCAACACAACCTATTTAACTCAAAACTAAGTTTACAATTTTACACCCATGAGTTATATGCCATTCAACTAAAACATCCCCTCAAATTAGATGTTACCTTATGAAAATAGCCATGCCAATTTAATCATAAACTAGCTAGTGAAGCCAATGTTTCCAAATCATCAAATACATTATAGCTCTATTTCTAATCAAATGACATCTCTTTTTTCCACATTTATGAATTTTTTAACACCTATAGTCAATATAATTCCATATACTAGTGCTATAAATAATTAAAATACCCATGTGAATCCTAAAACATAAAATTTACAATAGATGGTCGAGAGATTGAATAATGACATGGTTGACTTGTGAATACAAGTACCACAACATCAAAGAAAACCCATGAATCCTTACATGAATTTAAAATTGAATTTATAAATAATAAATTATCAATGGAATACTTGACCCAAGAATAGAAACATACCCAATTCATTTTAAAAATGAACCAAGCTAATAATAGTGCTTGAAATGTAGTAATTTTGGTAGATCTAGGTTTAACCACTTGGTGTAAAGTGTATTATATATTTGACCGTATTGGAACTGATTATCATAATTTTTATCTAGCTTAAAATTTATTTTAAAATAAAATGGACACTCTAGAAATTGTGTTACACCCCAGACCAATCTGAGTCAAATCATAAGAAATCCAAGCACTATATTTTCTTAGAGACTTATGAATTTCAATTTGAAAGTGAAAAGGAACCGTAAAATAATTTGGATGAAGTTATCACAATCAATAATTTTAAAAAAATAACTAATTACACATTGAGGATTAAAATGAACATACCTTTGACAACCTCCACTCCTCTCAATAAGACTTAGGTTCCTCTTGATGAAAATTTTAATAAGAATCCTTTTCCCCTAAAGGACCAAGCATATCTTCATAATCTAAGAGTAATGATCCATTTTCATAAATAAACAAACCATTTGAGTAAAATATATTAGTATAAACATTATGAAGGACTTAGATAAAACCAAAATTAATATATTAATGTTTGAATTACTCTAGATATCTTATCAAAAAAACTATTATTGAAAACTTTGTCTACTCTGAAAGGGAAATAAACTACTAAAATATTTGATGCACATGTTGTAATTTATAAATTAAAAAATAAAAATCTTCCTTTTCTTCTAATAATTCAAATTTTGGGGAAAAAAATTTATAATTTTTTAGTGGATTCAGGTGCCTCAAGAAACATGGTGACATTTTAGGTATGTCAAAGGCTAAGACTGAATCTGAACAAATAGAATTGAAAAGTGATCTAGTTATATAAAACAAAGGTTAAGGTAATTAGTGAATTGAACCACATTCACATGAGACTTGACTCAGACCCAAGAATACAATAATTTATCAAAATTCAAGTCATGGAAATCCCTGATGCATATGGTATGTTACTTAATCAAGAATGCTATACAATATTAAATGGTTATATGACCAAATTTTCTCATATGTGGCTCCAAAAATGACACATCAAATCACTAAATACAACAAGACCAATGAAGTTTTGTATTGAAAATCAGAGCTCAAATTATATATAGTTAGAAATAACATAGGAGCTTATGAATATTTGAATGTTAATGTGTTATCTAAACAAGATAAATTAAAAACTTCAAATGACCAACATGAAGATGAAGATATAATTGAATTACTAGAGTAATTAGATGAATACGACACATTATGTGTAGATGAAATTTCCCTATCATCTATTATCTCTCCTACCTTTATAATTTTAAAAGAAATAAAATCAATGAACCCTAAATTTTCTTATCCAATTAGGAGAGAAGAATAAACCAAGACTATAAATATAGATATCACTATTTTGAATAACTTACCTCATACTTCATATGTAAAAAGATATAACTAGGAGGTCATTATCAAGTGATGAACCTAAAATAAACCTTTTCAATGTTTATAAAAAGAAAACTGATGAATGAGATTCTTCAAAAATACCCATCAATTATAAAAATAATGAACTATTGAATATCATCTATGAACTTTGAAGTTTGATGGGCCCAAGTCCAAACAAGGCTATGGCACAAGAGTAGAACTCACAAATCCTAGAAAAAATATTATGTGGCTACATTTAGGTTAAAATTTATTGCATGAATAATGTCACTGAGTATGAATCATTTATCCAAGGACTTTAATTTTATCTCAAAAATAAATTTAAATGATTGAAGGTATTAGGAGACTTATAATTGGTAGTTAGACAAGTAATAAATTAGTATACCTATAATAAAAAAATAGTTGTCAAGATATCAAAGTAGAGTATGTGATATAATTGAATATTATGATGCATGTTTCATGCATGTTATCAATACTTTGGAAGTAGCTATGATCACCTTAAAACTGATTACAAACTATGAATTGAAGATATTATCCATGGAGTTGGTCTCTACCCCCTCAATTCTATAAAAAATTAGATATTTTCAAGTATTCAATGGTGATCAACATATAATCAACCTCATCAAAAATTTAAACACTTTCAAATCTCAAATCATAGATTAAGTTGATAGATGTGATCATGAGATAGATGAATATGACATGATGAACCTAAAGACAAACAACATACCAAAAGCTATTATTACATTAGAAAAACTATTCAACATAAATTATCAAGGATAAAAAGAAAAGGAAATTTATCTTAAAGGTATGCTACATGAATATTGTAATCTAGGGAGTACACATGATATAAAAAATGTTATTTCAGGCACATATTATACCTACAAAAATAATCAAATAATTCCGTAACACTTGAAAGATTAAAAATATGTCATAGCTTAGAGTTATGATGAGTTACAGGTGTTTGATACCTTAATCCTTACTCACACCATCCATCTCAATCTAGGAGTCAAGCCCTTTTGATAGAGGAAAAAACCTATGAATCCTTTATTGGAGCCTTTGATATTTAAATAATTACATAAATTATTATCTTCAAGAATAATTTTTCTAGTTAGATACTCAATGTGGGTCACAAATCTTGTCCCATTTTAGAATAAGAGCAGTGAAATTTACTTGTGTCTAGACTTTAAAAATTTGAACTGAGCTTTTGATAATGATAATTATCCATTTGCATCATTAGATGAGGTATTGAAAATATTTAATGGTTCCCAAATTATGTCATTCTTGGATGATTATTCTAGTTATAACTGGATCATGGTGAATTATGAAGACTAGATCAAGACAACTTTTAAGACAAAGTGGAGAACCTTTTTGTATATAAAAATTCCCTTTTGTCTAATAAATTCAGGTGTTAATTTTCATTATGCTATGAAAATTGAATTTAAGGACTTAATTGGTAAGTATATTATCACAACTTTCAAGACAAAGTGGAGAACCTTTTTGTATATAAAAATTCCCTTTTGTCTAATAAATTTAGGTGTTAATTTTGTATTATACTATGAACATTGAATTCAAGGACTTAATTGGTGAGTATATTATCATTTACATGGATGATTTGATCATCTTATCGAAAGATTAAAAAAACACATAATATAAATAAGGAATGTTTTGTAAAGATGTAAAGAACATGGAATATTTTTTAATCCAAATAAATTCATATTTAGATTCATGAATGGAAATATTTTAGGCCATTTTATTTCTAAAAATAGCATATCAGTAAACCCAAACATAGTTGAATCAATTATGATGATTCCCTTACCTAGTAGTAAAAAAGAATTGAAGTCATTTTTTGGAAAGATTAAAATTATACAAAATTTTATTTTAGGTTTTTTTGAAATAGTTAGACCATTAAATAATATTCTAAAGAAAAATTCCAAGATCAAATGGACCATTGAAGCATGAGCTTCAATATTTAAAATTAGGAAATCAATAGGCAAGACTCTAGTGCTAATATGCATAGATTACACATAACCCTTATGCATTTATTATTTTGCCTTTAAAAATTCAAATAATGTTGTATTGACTCAAAAAAGATAAGTTGGTGATGAAATACAAGTGTCATTCATGATCTTTCCCATCAATAATGCTAAACTCATATACTCTGCCATCTATAAGTAAGAATTTACTTTGATTAAATTAGTCAAAACATTTAGACATTGTATTCTACACAACACAGTGTTTTATATTGTACCTAACTCTAGTGTCAAAGCAATATAGATGCAAAATGAATTGGGTGAACGAAGAACCAAATGGATGACCATATTGCAATAATTCAATTTAGAAATTTAGCCAATGAAAATTATACGAGTTCAAGGACTAAGTAAGATGATAGCTGAAGTTGATTCCCAAATTAATGGCAAAAATATACTATGTAGTATGTCACCAATGATGAGTGGTATCATGGCATAGTTTATTAATTATTAAACAATGTTTTTTTGAGTCACTTGAAATACACTCAATAAAGAGTGTTGTGATTTAAAATCATAAATTTTAAGATCAAATCAAGAATGTTATACATGAATAATCATGAAAGAATTTACCTAAGATGTTTAAATAAATAAGAAGTAAATGGAGTACTAAATATTTTCATTGGAAATTAAGAATCAAACATGGTTTAGGAAGTGATACAACTCACCAAATACCCATGGTGGGTTATTATAGGCCCCATATTTTTAAATATGTTCACTCACATTTGAGATGTTGTCACATTTGTCAAGATTTAACACACAAAGAACACAACCCTACTACGACTTTGCATCCTATCATTAAAGTGTATCCTATTAGTAAATAGGGATTATAATTGTTTAGAGATATTAATACAAATTACTTAGTTAGAAATAAGTTTATCATGATTTCCATTGACTACAGTAAACATTGGATTGAAGGAAAAACATTAAAAACTATACAATGGAAATTATGATCCACATTATCAATGAACACATCATCATAAGGTTTGGAATGGCATTTATTCTAGTATGTGATAATAGAACCACCTTTTCCTATTTATGATTTATTTAATGGGTATATTACAATAAGCTTATTCTCAAAGTCTCTTAAAATTACTTCTTCAAGGTAATGGTTTTGCTAAGTCTACACACAAATATATAAATATATATATAAAATGATATAAATATGTTACTAAAAATGATTTGATCTTATTCATATAAGACCAAAGCACATATTTCAGTACATTATGCCATCCACAAGGATTTTTGTCCAAGATCTTCTTAGTTACATTTATATATATATATATATATATATATATATATATATATATATATATATATATATATATATATATATATATATATATATCCTTGTGGATGGCATAATGTACTGAAATATGTGCTTTGGTCTTATATGAATAAGATCAAATCATTTTTAGTAACATCTTTATATCACTTAATATACTGCCAAGATCTCATCTTTTCCATCAACTTGAGGATCCCCACCTTGTAGTTCATGAAATATTACCTTGACATTAAAGACAAATTTGAATCCAAACTACTTAACCTGATGCAACAAGAAGAAAAGATAAATACAACCTTACTACATTTTATTAAACATCAATAAAGTAGTCAAATGATGGTTTGGCAAATGAGCTAGAATGAAATCCTTCATAATCTCTTATTTGTTCCTTATATGGGATAAAAATCACAAGAAAAAATTTAAAAAAATAGATAGTTTGATTCCCTTTCCTTGGGACCCTTCTAAAATTATGAAATATTGGGTGAGAATGCATTTCATATTAGGTGTATGCCTTGTGAGGATGTTCCATTACCCATTAATGGATAGTTCCTCAAGCACTATTTACAAGCCTAAGATGGTTCAACATGTTTTGTATATACGTTCCTTATTTTTTTTCATTTAGTTTCTCCTTTATTTCTTGTTGTGGTCATTATTACATTGGGTAGACATTAACATTTGTCTCTAATTTGGAAACTTCATTTATTTTAGATTCTTTGGGTACTCATTAGTTAATAAATGAGAAAGAGGGTTTGTTAGTAAATTATCAATAAATTTTATTCTTCTATTTTAAATAATATGAGTATTTTGATATTTTAAAATAATTTTGTTAATGAGTCCGAATTTGAGAGCCTAAGAATATCATACATTCTAAATATGTTCATATTTTGATGAGTTTAGGTAAACTACATGATTTTTTAATATATTTACATGAAACCTTATACAAAGCACATATCAATTAATTCTAGGTTTACTTAGACAAATAATTATATTCATAATGTCAATAATTTTTTTTAAAATTATGCCCTTTGAATTGCTAAAGTGGTCCACAACCCATAATTGAGATGAATTGTGTGTGTGTGTGTGTGTGTGTGTGTGTGTGTGTGTGTGTGTGTGTGTGTGTGTACGTACATATATACATATACATATATATATATATATATATATATATATATATATATATATATATATATATATATATATATATATATATATATACATATATATATATATATATACACATATATATATACATATATATATATACATATATATATATACACACACACACACACATATATATATATATATACATATATATATATATACATATATATATATATACATATATATATATACATATATATATATATATACATATATATACATATATATATATATATACATATATATATATATACATATATATATATACAGATATATATATATATATACACATATATACATATATATATATATATACACACACATATATATACATATATACATATATATATACATATATACATATATATATATATACATATATATATATATATACATACATACATATATACATTTATACATACGTGTGTGTGTGTGTGTGTGTGTGTGTGTGTGTGTGTGTGTGTGTGTGTGTGTGTGTGTGTGTGTGTGTGTTAACTCCACTTGGAGTATGGATACTTGGATGGTAGTGGATTAAGGACCTAAGTGGAATGAGAAATAACTTTGTCAAGGTTATGGATGTCTGCTCGATAGTGGAGAAATGTCTAGACAACTAAGTAAGAATATAATTAAACATTATCTTGAAGGATTAACTATTATGACTAGTTTTTTGTAAATTCCATGAAAATAATAAGCTCAATTTCACACACTTTGATCCAGATGAATATTACATGTTATCTTGTAGCCATTCCTTTTATTATCAATTCATAAATTTATTAATGTTCCTTTGGTGTCTAAAATGACATATTTTAAGTTCTTAAAAATGATTATTTTATTTTTCAAAGATATTTAGAATTATTTTTTAATAGAGTCAAAAAAATTATTGATTACATAACATGCCTTGATTTCAACAAAAATCATGGTACCCATTATTTTGTTTAGTATTTTGGTCTTATCTTTTAGATAATTTTTATAGATTTTGCTTAACTAAATATCATTTTGGCATAATATTTTATAGATTTAAAATCAAGGTTTTATACCTTTCTCATTATTTTGACAAGTACAAGTGAGAAATTTTAATTATAAACACTTGACCTGAAAATCAAATCTAGGATTTCATAAGATTAATCATTGAATTGCCTAATTCTAAAGAGTCTTTGATATTTTATAACTTATTTTAAAATATTTTAAAAAATACATTTTTAGATATTCAAACATATACTTAGGTAAGTAATCCAACTTTACTTAATTCTTATTCTCAACTTTAACTTAGTAATTTGGCTCATTTTCATTTTATATCAGGCTAATTAGACTAAATGTTTATATTGATTTATTATTGGTGTAGTCACTTTCTTCATATTTGAGATAACTTGGCTAGGTTTGGGAAAAAATTATTTCCTAATATGTTCAATTTTATACCTTTCACTTTCTTTTTTAGCTTTATATATACTTAGCTAATTTTGTGAAATTATGTTTTAACTAAAATTTGTATGCCTTTCACACATGATTTAAATATGTTCACATTTTCCATGTGATGTTAGATCATATATTTGGGGTTTATACCAATTCATTTATATCCTTGTGAAAACCTTAGAAAGGATTTGCAGACCCCTCTTGATTCTTCTCAATCTTGAACAACCTTCCAAATGTCTCTACATGGGTTAGGGTTTTAAACTTATCTACAAATCCCTCAGATGGATCCACGTGATTTTTTTAATATTGGGTATTATAAATATCATCAATAGGTGCATCAATACCTAACATATATCTTCAATAATTTACTCATTCCATTCACAAATTTAAGAAGGTTAGAATGTGACTAGTTTTGTAAAAAACCCTACAACTTTTCTTTATTTAATCTATAAGATTGTAGGAATATTTTGAAGTATTTAAAAAATTAATGGGTTAAATTTTTGACCCATTTAAACATTTACCATACTCTATATCTTTTCCATGAATCCTAATACTTCTTATATAACTATGACTTTCTTGGAAACCTTGATCTTTGGTTCATAAAATCATGGTTTTAATGCCATAAAATTTGTGAGATCATTGGGGGAAATATTGAGAACTCTTAAGACTCATAAAAATTGTTATTACCTTATTAAAACTCTATCAAACAACATTATATGACTTAAAATATTCTATAGAACAAAACTCATAGCCTATAGACCTCATTTCCTCTCTTTAAAGGTTTGTAATTTTATTGATTGTCTGTAGGACCTCTTGGCCCTTATAAAACATCTATATTTGGATTTTTGTGAAGGATTAAAGGTTATTAGGTTGATTAATATTTTCATTTAATATTTTTTTATCTCTATAAATCATGTAAACTATCTTTCAATCCTACTAATGTTTTGAAATATCATGCAACTTATGACTATCTCTCAAACTCTCATGCTAGCAAAGTCTTAGATCTTCAAAAGACCCTTTTAAACTCATTGAAAGGAAATATTGCCTAAAACTATATTTTTATAATCTCTTGAGACATTTTATAATCTCTTACATTTATAATCATCTTTTAAATCTCTATTCTCTTCACTATAACACTTGTAAACTAGTGAAAACTTGTCAAGAAGCTTAGAGTAATGGAGAATGTCCTAAATAAGTCTTAAAGATGGGTAAAAAATTATTTATAATCTGAAATCACTCTTCCCATATTGGGAGATGAAAAATTCCACCAAGGAATAGGAGTGGATGGAAAACCAAGTCAAATGCATTCTTGACAATATGTACAAACTTTAAAAGCTTGTGAAGGAATTTGAAACCTCTAAATGACTTTTATGAAACTTTTAAACCTTTCATCCCTTTTATGATCATAATGAATGACTTAAAAACCCATTTTTATCTATTTCACATTGAAAATTACTTGAATATTCCTCCTTAAGGCTAATATGACTCTGGGTATTAAGAATACTCATTAGGCCTTTTAGTGAAATTTTGCATTGAGAGGTAGTTTGAATGCCTTTAGTCATAAAAGTGGGACTTTACAAGGTTAACAAGACCTTATAAAAGAATTTTTATACATATTTACATTGAAAACCACCCTAATAGGCCTAAAATAAGATTAATTCCAACCCATGATCTTGTAAAATTATTGTTAGACCTCATCTAATGAAGAAAAATTCTTAAGGAACCTCAATGACTCCAAACATACATAATCTTAGGCTAAAATATTCATAATTAAGGTGCTTAAAATACCATACTTAGCTAATTTTGGTATAAAATAATTTTTCCTAATAATTTTATTTGTCAAGACACCAAAGGTGACTTGAATATTAAACATTCTAGTGACCTCTATGGGATACGTATCTACTAAATAGGAATCAAGTATCCTTAATCATCCATTGGGCATTGGAGTCACACAAGCTTCAATAAAACTCAATATAAAAGTGAATCCATGGTTTTAACATGTTGGAATGACCCTTGAATGAACTAAAAAATGCATCAAAAAAAATAAGAGAGAAAATAACAATAAACAACTTGTTTATCAACATTTAGGGGAATGGGAAAACCACTACACTACTCAACAAATAATGTGCAATAACACTTAAAAGAATAAGACAACTAACATATTATATAAAAGGTCTAAAAATTATTTCAAGAATAAGTTTTGAGATGTATCCCATTTATTGGGATAGGTATATACTCTCCATTCAGCTTGGAGAGTTGAAAAACATTGGCTTTCTTACATCTAGTTATGATGTAGGAGATACTCCATATGGCATCAAACTTTGTGTGTTTCCCAACCTTTTATCTATACTCATCCCATTTCAACACAATATATCCTTATTTGAAATATGTGTTAGTAACTTTCTTATCAAAATTACTCTTTATTTGATCTTGATGAAACTCCATGCTATGCATTACATGGTTCTTAGTTTCCTCTAAATCCATAAACTCTGCTAGTATCACTGCCATGGCATCATTTTCCATCAATTTCATTAGTTGAGTGAGCTCAAGAGTTGGTAATTAAAGTGACAAAGGAAACTTTGCTTTTCTATAATACACTATCATGAAAGGGAAGTTACCAATAACTCTCTTGGGTGTTATCCTATCACCCCATAATATTGTTTTTAACTTGGTATGCCAAGTTATTTGGTTCTCCTCCATAGTCATTTTGATGATTATTATTAGGTTCTTATTGGAAGATTCTAGGGGTAATAGTTGGAATAATTACTCAAATGAATACCATACTTGACTACTAATTCATTTATTTAAGTTACAACAAAATTCAAAGCATAATAATATATAATAGTAATTGAAACACCAAATCTATTAATAATACCTTCATATAAGTCCAACATGGAGGTCTCATTTACATATCTAAGTTCCACTGCTTATCTCCACCTTTTGAAGTAATATTTGGTGGTTAATACCTAGTTTTGAATAACATTTGAATGTGGGTTAATCATCCTAATGAAGTCTAAACCCCATTGCATGAAGGACTACTCTACTTGGATGTGATGAAGATGAAGAGTTGTTAACTTTTTCTTACCTACAAATAAGGCACACTTCTTGCAATTTATAACCCACGAATATGCATATCTAAATAGATTTGGCTAATATTAACCAGCCCTAATGATCTTAATAATAGTATTCTTGGGAGAGAAATGGGCTCTTAATGAGCCATCATGAAACTCTTCTAGCATTCTATCAACTTAGTTAGATTCTATACATCTCAAAAGTACTCCATTGATATCCTTTCTAAATAATATACCATAAATAATGATTTGTGTAACTGATTAAAGTCTAAAATAATTTATTTGAGATTTGTTGAGTCCATATGGATAATCACAAATTTGAAAGAAGGTAACCATGTCTCTAGTCCAGCTATTGGGAAGCTCTTGACCAACTTGCTTATCCTCTTGTAACATAAAAACTACCTTATTATTAAATTATAGTTTTATTACCAGCTTCTCACATATCCATTTTCCTCTCACAAGATTGGTCACCTTAATGTTAATGCCATACTCCATGACCCTAGTTATCAAACCATCTCTCTTTTCACCTATATCCTTATTCAACAAGAACTCCTTCACACTTGAGTATGAAACCATCAATTATATTTTGTTTAAATTGTATGAAACAGATAGCATGTGTTTAAATTTTTTAAGGAATCTTATGATAGATGGACTTTATTTTACATTAAACCAGAGCTCAAATCATAATATTTAAGTTCTTGACTGAAAAAGGTAATGGGTTGCTCCATTAGATCACTATTTCCCTATACTAGTATAATTGATATATTCTCATTCCCACCAAAAGTGTAAATAATAAAGTCCTTATCATAACTTGGGTTCATGAGTGTAGGGGATTGAGAAATTTCTCTTTTGATTGATTCAAATTTGTCTTTATCTTGACCAGCTAAAAGTAGTGTTCTTTTTAAGCATAAAAGTGAGAATTTTAATCAAATTATCAAATTTTGGGATGAATCATCTTACAAGTTGATCTTTCCCAAGAAGATTTGGAGACCCTTCTTGTGGCTTGTATGTGAAAGAGCCAAGATTGCTTCCACCCTTTTTGAATTAATTACAAGGCCATATTTAGAAGCAACATGACCTAATAACTTATCTTCATGGACAATTTTATACATTTAAATTTTCTCACCTTCTTTGGATTACTAATCTCATCCATAATCCCATCTAATTTAGTCTAATTATTCCTCACTAACTCCATATAATCATTTTCATAATATCCCCATTATCCCTCTTATCATACATAAACCTTATAACTCCTATATCTAACTAATCATCTTTTAAACAACCCTACTTATCCATTATATGGGAATTTATAATTCCCATATCCCACCTATCTATTTACTCCTAGGCTTTCCTACAAGCCTACCATGTATTCTTGACCTAATCACCTTTTAATCCCACCTAAAACTAATCTAACCTCCATCTAATTATCATAAAGTCCCATAATAGATTATATAATTCTCTAATTCTATAATCCTTCACCATTGTATCCCTCCTCTATATAATTCTCTAATTATAGATACTTCTAAGGAATATTTAATTCCCTAATATTTCCCTCCTCTTCCTATATAAAACCCAAACAATCCTCCATTGAAAGGAAGGAAGGAGGAGAAAATATATGAGATCTAATCCATGCTATCCATTATCAAGAGTCAAGCCAATATAAGTTGTCCATAAATATGAGTCTATTATAGCAATCCCACATCCATAAGCACTTAATCTTTCTTTTGTTTAATATTATTTTGACCATAGCTTTACATTAGGATGCTAGTGTGAAAGTTTAATTTACTTACATTATAATTATAATGGCTCAAAATTTTGAATTAGTTTGGTGTTTTTAGTAGTCTTTGATATAATTATATATCAAAAAATAATTTCTAAAAATGTCCATCTTATATTTGGTAAATAGTTAAATCTAATCATTTTTTTAACCATCCCTAGTATCTTTAGTCTAATCATGTCACTTTCCTTGAAAATCAAGTCCTCCCTCTTCACATAATTTACACACAACATAGTCATACCTTAGTCTTTCCGTATCCTATTCCATCTTGTCCTCACATCCCCACTTTTTCTTATCCTTGTTCAAACCCATTTCTCACCTCATCTTAGTCAAAACTGCATCATTCATCTTAACCTTATCTCACCAAATCATCTTATCCTAGGTCTACATTACCACCCATCTTATTCCATTCCTATACATACTTATTCTATACCTAGCCTAGTCATAATCAAATCCATCATTACCCTATCATACCCTTATCCCATAATCTAAAACCATCAAATTTTATAGCCCTAAATTAATCCACATTGGTAATAACTCTTTATCACATTGAGGTCCTAATTATAACCTGATTATGTCCAAATTAACTAAATTTTGAGTGATACACACATTATACTCTTATACTATTAAGCAAGTCATCCCATTACCTTTGAGTAGATCATCCAAGTCTTGAGCTAGTCTAAATCAAGTCAACCCAAGTCAAAAACATATCTTTTGGGCTAGTTTAGCCCCTTATAAATTCATAGAGATTATCATATCTTACTATGTTGAATCAAGTATAAACATTCAAAAGTATATATCATGTCCTAATTTAGTCTAATTAATCTTTTCCTACGCCATTGAAATGTCTCACATCAAAATCATGCCAAATATCCAATCAAACTTGACATCATATCCTAAAGTAATCAAATTGTCCAAATTTGTTCCACACATCCCATATTCATCCCCAATCTTTCCATTCAATACCCCACACCTAAAAATTAGGGGTGGTGAGTCACCATTTCCATCCCTTCTCCCATTATAATTCATGGCTTCCAAAAAAAATTATATAACACCTTGATTGAGAACTATAAATTTGCCAATAGAGATGTACTCTTTTTATGACTCTTTAAAATGGGAACCCTAGTTCCTATAGACTTTGACCCCATCCAATTGTCATTTCCTCCAATATTCTCATCCATCTACACCTAGCCTTCATACCATCCAGTCACATTCAAAACCTATATCTACCAGTTGTAGTCACCCACCTACCCCATATTATACTATCTAATGGAATACCATTCTAGCTACCCCTTATACTACTACTTATACCCCTCAATCATGACAAAAATCATCTAATATAAACTCTAATTCTTCCATATCCAAGTTGATAAGTTAAGAAAGGCCCTATAATCCTCTTCCTCTATCCTTAGAATCCTTGTTCCACAAACTTGTTTCTACTGACATGATGGTATATCCACCCATAAGGCATCATAATCTAACCAAGCCTAAGCCATCTTGGTACAAAGTAAACAAATATTATCTATACCACCAAACATGGGTGCATACCATTAATTGATGCTTAAATTTCTAAAATTTTATCCAAAACCTCATTGATCATGGTGACCTTAAAATCAATGGAAAACAAAATGATTCTACATCCAAAGGTCACCAAAAAGGGGTATACCAATATTCCTTTCTTGATCATGATCAATCCCTTCCACTTCTAAGCCAAGGTGAATAAAAAAATCATATATTCCATGGTCTACCTATCTTTGACAAACCCCTTTTTGATGATGAACCCATTTATGATGAGCCTAGTCCTCCCTCTTCTAATGCATCCTTATTCCATTAGTTTATATTTGATGATACCATTATTTATCCATCATCTTCTTTTCACCCATTTGTCCAAGTCCACCACTTCTACAAATCCCATCATCTTAAATCCTCCATTACCAAACATAAAGTACATAAGGTACTTATAGGAAATAATATCATCCAAGACGCCATCTCTATGGCCTCAATCAAAATATCATCTTCTAAAAACATTAAATCATTTACATTAGAGTTAGAATTAAATTCAAACCTAGTCTTATTTATATCAATATCATGTTGAACACCAATAGTCGAATAAGATTCCTTGTTAGAATTATCATCCTTAATTAATGTTATAAATCATGACTATACCTATCAATTTGAGGATGCCTCTAATTTAAATGTCATATAGTTGTAAGGCATGTCCCTTAATCCAAGATAAGATGATGTATTCATAATAGATTTATTACAAGATTTATCCATTCATGGTTGTTAGAGTGTATCTGATACTACTATGGATGCATGTCCTACAGCTAGTCTTAGTTATCCTTTTATTAATATTGAGGAGATTTTATTTGATGTCAAAGTTGGGTCTCCTAACCTCTATGAGGACCATGTTTCCCAACCACCACCAATTGATCTCATTTAACCATCTCCCCCTCCTTCCCTCATAAACCCTTTTCTTCCCATAATAATTATTTAATCATCTCCCCCCATAATTATAAATAGGTACATACATCATTGGAGTCATCCTTACACAACATATCATGTGTCAAAAATATAAGGATCCTAATCATGAATCTAATATTGATCCATTAATAGGTCAAATTCTTGGCTAAGTCAAAAATTAGAATCTTCCCTTAGTGAATTTTTTTTTTGAGACACTAAGGGACCATATAATTCAAAAAAATCATCTTATATCAAGTCTAAAGTCAAATACCCCTAGTGAATTCCATTTTCAATTACTAGGGGGTATTCAAAGTAAAATCCAATACACAAAAAAAAAAATTAAAATCAATAAAAATATGGCTAATGATATTCCAAATAGTCAAATCAAAGAAGGACAAGAAATTCAAAGTGTCTTTAGTATCTTACAATATTTTATCATATGGCACCGATAAACTATGAAACATCAAACATCTCTAATGGTGTTTTTGACTACTAGTCCCAATCCTCACTCACCTATCACACCTACCCATCAAGATCCTATCATCCATTCAAGTCTAATACACCCCGTCAATTTCAAGATCTAATCCAATCCATACCTCACATCACCTTCTTGGGTAGCATTACCTATCATAGGGGTGAAAAACACACCTAGTTTAGATGTCTAGAAATATCTCACTCAAGGATCAATGAAGGTCATTATGGCATCAATACATCTAGTGTCGATATCATGATCCTAATAACACATCTACCTAGAATAAGTTTTGGCTAAAATATCAAGAAAGTATCTGTCACATGAATCTCAACCATATCTAATAAATTGAGATGCCATACATAAGTTCCAAAAAATAAAATCATTCATCCTATTATGAAAACCATTTTTCTAGTGCCTTGGTTAAGTACCATGATGAAAAATGATCTTTAGCATCATGGTAAAATAATCTATTTTTTGTAAGTACCTCAACACCTGAGGTAAAAATTACATTTCATCCATGTCATATCCCTTATCAACCCTATTTTCATCACCTTAAAATCATTCTTGTTTATCTTATCCATTTCACATCTTAAACATCCTTATCCATCATGTTTTACAACCTATTATTAGGACAATCCTTTATTCTAGTTTTAAACTTCATAAGGTAGTGAAATATGTCTCTAGAAATGTTTTAGAATCATCTCAGCATATCCTCCAATGGCTACAAGGGTAACTCTATATCTAGTTCTTTCATGATATCATCATTGGAGATCCCTAGTCCATTCTTCCTTATTCTTCATCCCCTTTTTAGCCTCACCCTCATAATTTTTTCATCCCATCCAACATTACACCATTTTTTATCCTATTCTTTAGGCTTTATATTCTCTTTTCTACTAACTCCATTTATATAGTGTATATACATATTATAAGATACCTAAAAATTGAAATATCCCAAAAACCCTAACAATCATAAAATATAGAAAAAATCAAAAAACATTTAAGTAGTCTTGTATTATGATTTCCTATGTATCTTGGTCCTCTTGTATTATATCCTAAGTCATCTTCTTTCATATCCTAGACTTATTATCATCTTTTCTTCTTACCTTGTCTTATGTCCTAGTCATCCATATCATTATCATCTTGCCTTGTCCTATGTCCCAATCATCTTGTCCCATGACCTCAACAACCTTATCCTAATCCTAGTCCCTAGTCTATTATAAATCCTTGTCCATGGCCTTATCCTAATTTACATCACAAATAAATTAGTCCAACTCATCACCTAACCAGTCACCTCATCAACTCTCATCAGGACAACATATAAGATATTGATGCATTGTACATTTGTATGTAGATCCTTATGTGTGTTACTTGTATGCTCTTTGTTATTTTACTTGTTTTCATGTATTTTATCATGTATATATGTATATATATATATATATATATATATATATATATATATATATATATATATATATATATATATATATATATACATATGTTTGTCTACTTATCTATGATTATCTTATTTTAATATTAATATTTTAATTAATCTAGCATCATATCTCTTTTGTCAAGGGTGAAATTAACAGTGATGTTATATTGACACCAAAACCACATTAAGGCTTTTGGGTTCCATTTTCAGATTTCATCCTTTACCCATTTTTATACTAATGCACTTTGGCATGATGATATAATGGTCATATACATATCATGGTGCATACTACATAGTCTTATATTTAAACAAATTGCTTAGACTATGACAAGACTTACTTTAGTAATAATGGCTTGATAATAGACAAAATTCTCATCACATATGCATCCCATCACATAACCCTTGATCACTTGTCCAACCACCTGATCTAATCATGTCAACCATGTTTCACTTATAATAATCAAATTTTTATCCAAGTCTTCTATCCTATGTCTAATCATAATCTACCTATCACATCCTACTATCTAACATTTAAATCCACTCATGTATCTAATAACTAACACTATCTTAATTAGCCTCCTCATACCTCCATCTTGGTCATTTCCACTTTACTAACCTTTCTCTTCATAATAAATTTAATCCATTCATAAGAAATATGAGCCTAATTTTCTTACTATAATTTCACATAATATATCATTTTATTTTATGTCCCTAATAATTTCAATCATTTTGGCTAAATCTTCCCAATCACTTTACTTTTAATCAATTCATTTCTCTCCCAAGCATTCATAATCAATCATTTTTTGATTAAAAATAATCAAATTAATCACATAGTCTACTATAAATTTGTAGCTATCCCAAGCATGTGTCCTTTCCTAAGACACATCAAAAGATTATGACTACTTTGATCATTTAATCATTCCCTTACATGGGTCTTTTCTAGGTTCATCATCCCAATAAATCATAATTTTCCTTTATCACATTATTTCTCAATGATGTGGTCTCATTGTCATCCATCCATCCTTCAGTCCTTCCATCATTTTATGAGTCAGAACTACATTGGCTTGATGTCTTTTCAAACTATGTAGGTAGTGATTAGCCATTTTTAAAAGTGCCAAAGGATAGTTCAGCCACCCATCTCTTTTATGTTTCCTTCCCTTTGCGTAACTCAAAATTATCTATATCAATTACTTTGAGATACACTTTTATCATCATCCATCACGTTGTCATATTATAATATCCCATAGCTCACCCTAGCTTGTGCTCTAGCCTAGGACTCGTATCAATCTTGTGGACCCTATCTATATTATTTTATGAATTTATATAACCTATGAGTCTGTTTAAGTATTAATAAAATTATTCATAGACCCACTTTTCCTCATTCCTCAACATAGGTCTTTGCCTAAGAAACCATTATAAGAGGTACTTATTTTTTATTACAGTATGATCCCACATGAGACTAGTCCTATACTTATAACATTGGTTGTATTTGATTCCATTGAATCCTTGATTGGAACATAATAGTACTTGTATATCTCCACTTAATAATATATTAATTCTAACCCCTCTTTATTTCATCTAATTTCCCACCCATCATCTCTTTTCAAATAGCCATTTGGTTTGTCCCTCCCCGCATGTCCCCTTAAAGGGGAATTATGTAACCTTGTTCTTCTTATTAACTTACGTGCATGGAATTTATTTTGAAATACCATTACTCATTTCACTTAATCCACTCTTAATGCAATTTCAAAGAGGGGGAAATGTATGCATCTAAATTTTTTCTTCTTCTCTAGCTTACTAATCTCATCCCTAATCATATCTAATTTCATCTAATTCCTCTTTAATAACTTTATCTAATCATTTTTATAATATTCCATTCATCCCTCTTATCATACATTAACCTTATAACTCTGATGTCTAAATAATCACCTTCTAAATAACCCCACTTATCCATTATATGGGAATTTCAAATTCCCATATCCCACCTACCTACCTACTCCTAGGCTTTCCTATAAGCCCACCCCCTATTCTTGACCTAATCACCTTCTAATCCCACCACATTAATCTAACCTCCCTCTAATTATCATAAAGTCCCATAATAGATTCTATAATTCTTCAATTTTATAATCCTCCACCATTTTATCCCTCCTCTTTACAATCCTCTAATTCTAGAGACTTCTAAGGAATTTTTAATTCCCTACTCTTCCTCTATAAAAACCAACCAATCCTTCATTGAAATTAAGGAATTAAGCAGGGGAAAATACATAGGATCCAATCCATGTTATCCATTGTCAAGAGTCAAGACAATATAATCTATCCATAAATATGAGTCTATTATGGCAATCCCACATCTATAAACACTTAATATTTATTTTTTAAATCTGATTTGGAGCATATATTTAGGTTATGATGTTGATGTGAAAGTTTAATTTGATTGTAGTATAATTATATTGGCTCTAAATTTTAAGGTATATTGGTATTTTGAGTAGTCTTTGATATAAATTCATATTTTAATATCATTTGTCAAAATATCCATCTTAAAATATAAAACACACATTTTTTGGGTTCAAGGATACCCCGAACTCTCTACATCTATCAAAGACTTACCTTAAATGATCCAAGTGATCACTTGCATACTTAGATAAAATAGTTATTTCATCTAAATAGACTAAGATCATATCATTTATGAGGCCCTTAAATTCCATAGCCATGTCCCTTTGAAAAGTTGCACCAACATTGGTTAACCCAAAAGGCATCTTTTTTCAAGCATAGGTACCCCATTTGGTGGTAAAAATTGTTTTAAATTGATCATATTATTGGACATGTATTTGTTTATATCCTGAATAGCCATCTAGGAGTGAAAACCTTTTAACCCATGCTACTATTTTAAGAATCAAATCCATGTGTGTAATTGGGTAATGATATTTTAGGGATGATCTATTCAAGTCCCTAAAGTCCACACATAGCCTAATCTCCCCATTATTCTTTCTAACTAGTACTACATTGACCACCAAAGAGGAATTCTTAATGGAGAATATAATATTAGCCTCTCTGATTTTATTTGTCTCTTTTTTCATCAAGGATTCAATCTTGGGGTTTATTGGTCTTTACTTTTGCCTAATTGGTATTGCATCAGGGTTCAGCTCAATGGTGTGTTGGGCTAAGTTTGGATCAAAACCTTTAAGGTATTGGTGACTCCAAGAAAATATATCATCATATCCACTAAAAACACCAATAAAATCTTCCTTTTTATATTGAGTGCATACCTTACCAACCTTCAAAAATTTACCATTGGAGATTGCTATTGGCTTATAGTTTTTGTCCTTTATTGTCATGTTCATTTTCTCACCTTTGAGTTGATCATCTGAATTAAACATGCTTTCTAAAGTGACCAACTCCTTGGGTAATTTGTTACCTTTTAATTTAATAATTTGATGCTCATATTGCTATTGAATCTTATGCTAGTTTTTGGCTAAGAATTTTCCCATCTCTTATATAAATTTTATAATTTACTCATTATTCTTAAGCACTTGCCAACTAACATAATTATCAAGTATTGTAAGTCTAACCACAAACTTGAAAACTTGTTCTGAATCCTTCATGAAATTATGGGGAAGGTTATACTAAGATCCCATGTGGTAAGTCTATTAGCATCAACATTTTGTTTTCTTGGCATAGATTAAATGTTTAAGTCATCAAAACCTTTAATGAGATCCCACACTCTATGTTTTTAGGCCTTCAACATGCCATTCTTGATTGAATTTTGGCCTCTAGTCTAATTTACAACCATTTCACTATAAACAAACACTTGAATCACATTCACTCCCCTTTTTTGTGTCAATTAGAGACCCTCAACAAATGTATCATAGTTGGATACATTATTAGTGCAACTGAACTATAGCCTATTTGAAAAAAATTACTTCTCTTTTTGAGGGGAGATTAACACAATACCCACACCACCACCATTTATGCTCCTTTAATCATCAAAAAATAGCTACCATATACCTCTAAGATCCTCTTTTGGTCTCAAAATATTTGGTATTATATAGTCCTCTTCAAGGATGTAATTTATACCCAATCCTATCTCTTCTACTTGATCATACAGATAAAATCCATAGTTCTCTTTTTGCCACTCATCAAATAAGATATCTGAGAGCTCATCAAAAGGTGTGGTAGTATTGTGAAAGATAAAATTCTCCTCTTAATCATAAATGGTTTAATTCATGTTGACTAAACTATGGGAATATGTCTCAATGTGGTCTATATAAATGGTTTGACTTTGATGTTCACTTTGGTACCATACCTAGTCCTAAGAAACATGTATGTCCAATTTATAGATAGATTCCCACCCAAATTTGTAGTGAAGTCCCTAGAAAGGCATATAGAAAAATTGGGAAGGAGGTATATGACTGAAACATCTTGGGAGATGGAGAGGCTTTGGAAATCATGTAGGGTAAGATTAAAGTTTTTAATGATGTAAACTATTTTAATGAATGTACCATCTAACTGAATAACTCCTTTTGTGATTGGAGTATACTCTAAACCTATCAAGTTATAAATATTCTTAGGTATAGCTAAACTATTTTCCATAGAATCAATCATATAAATATTACAAGGTGCTTACCAATAATCAAAGAGATGTAAAATGGAGGTGGTTTGTTTATCTTGTCATAATCTCCTAATTTTTGTTGGCATAGGTTGGTAGGAATAGTTGTTGCACTTTATTTACTTACATTACCAAGGTGGATTAAATATTCTTTCAATAAGTATATTTGGGTAGGAATGGAGAGAGCCTCCCACATAGTGACATTTATGTTTATTCTCTTCATTTTCTCAACTATGTTAAAAGTAATTTGTCCTCTTTTTGACAAAACAATTGGAACAAAAGCATATTTTATTTGATATTGGCTGATTTGAGGTTGAGTTTTCTTTTGAAAATATTGATTTTATTTTGCTTGAGGTGTCCTAAATCCATTTTTTCCTTAGTAGCTTCATGAGAGGCTTGGGTAGTAGGAATTTAACCAAATGAGGAAGATGGCTCTCCCTCCATTGCCCTATTTTTAAACCTTGTGTTATAAGCCATTGGAGTGTTCCCTTTGATTGAGACCTCATTCTAATTCATGGCACAAAAGTCACTCTCTTGTCAATTCAAAATAGTGGACTCACCTTGTACTTGTGTTTGTTAATGTACGTATTCTCTTTATAATGTTTATTTACTTGATTTCCCTTGAGAAAGTCAAACACTTTAAACCATCAAGGCTTGATTGATCACTCCATTTGGGCACAAAGTGTGGTTATTATGCTATTTCAATGGGAATCACCACTCATAATCTTGAACTAGTTTATATTACATGGGTACAATGTCTTTCTAAAGTGTTGGCAACATTTGGATTTTGACAATTGAAGGGCTTAGCATGTTTAATTTGGCCTTAAGCTTATGCATTACCTTGATAAGGCTATCTATTAGACTGATATGGTTGATTGAAATGCTAGTATGGTCTGATATGTTGAGTTTGTTTCAACTTTTTCAAGGTCACTAATTCATTTCCAAAGCTTTATAATAATGTCTTAACTTTATGCAACTCATTAGGAGGGGAAAAATTAGAACTGATTAGCTATTTACTATAGGATTGGGTGGCCAAAGTACATTGAATATGTGGAGGTTTACGAAATAAGGTTATTTGAGGTTTAGGGGTTATATTTATTTCTTGAATTATGTTATTTTTATCCCTTATGTCAATGTCATATGTAGCTGGTAATACAATACCTCCCATGGATTGAATCATGACATCAATGTCACTATTAAAAATACCTCAAGTAGTACAAGAATTCAATATTCATAGTAGGATTCACTAAGGGTGGGATTCTATCTTAAGTTTTTTGGAATATGAAGTTGAATTCCACCATGTATTCATGAGGAGATATCTTAATGGTAGTGAATTGTTCCATAAGAGAAAGATGATTACTCTTGTATTAAAATTGCTAGCAAAACCTCTATCCTAACTCATCATATCTATGTATAGTACTAGGTTACAATATTTTATACCATTTAAGAGGATTTCCTTTCAAGGATGTAGCAAGGAGTCTTACAACCACATTATCTTAAGTAATGTTATGGATTGATTATATGTTAGTAATGTATTATATGTGCTTTGTAGGAGTGATAACATTCTCACAAGTGAAAGATGGTATGCTTTTAATATCTTAAACTAGGATATAGTGTTTTTATTGAAGGGACAAAGGACTACCTCCATCAAATTTAGTAAATAATAATTTTATTTGGGCTTCCATATGAATAATAGAGTTTAGCCTCCCTCTTGGCCTAAGAAACCTACCAAAAGGAGGTGTGAATTGGGACCTTGGGGAAGGTTGTATAACACTTATATCTCTTCTTTTAGGAGACCTTGATAACATGGTTCTTCTTCTAGGAGATAATGACAATTTCAAAAACTAAAAACTAGTACCTTTTGTAAAAGCCCTTGTTTCCATTGGCATGAAAATGTAGGACTAATATGAGACCAGAGTTTTTTGAGTCACTAATTACCTCTAAAATGTAATTAATTATATACCTTTCTAAGGAATAAAACCAAGTCCTCACCTTAATTATTTAATTATATTGAACTTTTTATGCTATAAATTATTATCACTTGCATCTTTCACCTAGTTTATCAATCAATTAATCTAGTAAAACAATGGGATCATCCCTAAGGTGTGGGACCTTAGATCCTCGGGATGAACCTCTAGATAAGGCTGACTTATTAAACCATGTAAATCTAATATAATATATGCTACAAGACAAAACATGCTAAAATAGACCTATTAATAGCTAATATTATGCTTTCATCAAGGAAAAGGGAGTAAAAATGACTAAAATTCATAAAATGGTGATGTACCAAGTCTAGAAATCTCCTAAACTCGCTCTATCATCATAATAAATCTTCAAAACTGATGGGAAATTACATAACTTCTACACAACCTGTAACTTTCCTAACTTTTATATCAGTGTTTCATATGAAGGTATGGATCTACACAACATACAACCTCCCAATGAGAGTGTAAAGAAGATAGGATAATAACATAAAGACTAAAACATCCAAAAATAAAGCTCAATAGTTCAAAATTACACAATACTTAAGAAAATTAACAATTTAGAAGAGGTAAACATCAATTCTTTATTAGTTTCATGGCCTAATCCAATATTACAAGACTCAAACTAAGAGAGTTTTGGCATACCAAAGAGAGGGCTCTTGAAAAAACTCATTTTTAGCCCTATATATTAGAAATGGAGATGAGAGATAAGAGGAGAGCATAATGAGACCTCCTAAATGTTTCCACTACTCCATCAATCAGCCTATAAAATAAAATAGACAAGGAAAATAGGAGAATTAAGTCTTTTCTAATGCATTAGGCTAGCCTCATAAAGATCTCTAAGGAAGGTTGGTGTAGTAGTGGAAGTGTATATCCTATTTAATTATATTTATCCTTAGGAATTCTTGTACATGGTGGATATACTTCTTCAATGCTACTACATTCTTGGAATATTCCTATCCTTAATAGCCTTAACTCACCCCTCTCCATCTCTCATGTATACATACTAGAGAGAATCTAGCCAAAGTTGGCATGGCTCCTTAGCCACCATTCTTGTTGAATATTTGGCATGAAATGGATATCCTATAGCCATTTGGATCCTTAGGTTGAATTTACATGATTTCCACTCCATGGAGGGAGTTACACATTTCTAGGTATAGTTTCCAAATGTCTCCATACCTCCCTCATGTTCTTTATGACCATTTATTCCATTCATAAGTGTACTGGCTAAGTTGTAGAAGCATGGATTTCCTAAAATTCTCTTTGAATTTCATGTGAATGTATTTTATATATGTTTATAAGTTGGTATATCATCATATTTTCCCATAAGAGCTCTTTAATAAGCTAAGAAACATGTATCTCCATGCTTGAAAGTCCCATTTTGTCTTATCATCCTCCATGAAAACTTGTAACCAGACCTTCACAACCTCAAAGGACATTTAGAAACCTATTTTAGGCCTATGAGTTAGGTTTTAAGGTCATAAAACCTCCATTTCTTCAAATTTCAAACCTCGCATTAGGTTAGAAGTCTTAAAAATATTATGGTCACTTGGGAGCTCTTGTTGTATAACCTTACATCATCATGGATGCCTAAAGGACCTATCTATAGAAAAATAAGTTGTATTAGGCTCTATAATTATTTTTCTCAATACTTATTATTCATGTATTCTTCTAAAACCAACTAAAAACCTTGTCTTCTTAGGCATGTCTTCATACTTATTTGTTTCCTACAAGTGGTGTTTGAAAGAAATTAGGAAACTTTATTTGCAAATTAGTGGCTAGGATTATGAGTCTTTGAAGGAGTTAAATACTTTAAACCTTGGTTATAGGTCCAAAAACTTGATAAACCCTACCAACTATGTTTTAAAAATCATAAAACCCTGTATCTTCTTTGTATATGCATGTAGTTAGGTTTAAAGGTCATAAAACTTTTGCAAAAACCTTATTATAACCATGTAGATGCCTCCAAGTCATGCTCTATAACTTGTTATTCACATTTTATGAACTCTTAATTAGTCATTATTTAAATCAATACCTCACTCCTAGGCCTTAATAATCACCATTGAGAGTTTAATCTTTCTCACAATTTGGAAATAGTCACCCAAGCTTTCTAAAAATTGGCAACCCTATAGAAGGATTTTTGAGGACTTGTAAGTCTATTTCTAGGAAGCTAGAACCTTGAAATAAGTTTTCATATTACATGAGGACTATATCACATTTTTAATCCTCTAATAAATATTATATAGGCCTTAATCTAGCTTTACATTCACTTTGGAAGACCTGAAAACATTATTATGGGTCTATAATTAGGTTATGTTTTGGATATCAACATAATGATGTAGGCATGTTATGCCCTTGACTATGCTTAAAACCTTGTCAAACTTGAAAACATTTTTCTTTACTATAATATACCTCAGAGTGAGTGTTATAAGCCTATAATCCTTCATGAATCTTCATAGTCATGAAATCTATTGGCAATTCTCTAAAACCTACTTGCAACTTTAGGCAATTTATCTCTACAAGTCCATAGGAATATTATAAGGTTAAAGACCCTTGTTTAAGATTTTATCATATTTAAGAGAATTGGTGAGTCATAAAAACACCTCACACTATTGAAAACCCATCCATAGAATCCTATAGGAGTTTATTTCTACCTTGAAGACCATGACCCTCTTTGTAGGCTTGTGGGTTCTCTAAATAGTCATGAAGGATATCCTGAATCTAATGGAGGTGTTACAAGTAGATTTTTTTGAGTTCTAAAACATCAAAAATATTGATCACAAAATTGGGCTTGTATACACTTTTGAATGGTTTGAGGATTATGAATACTTGATCTTCAAGCATGTAGACCTCTTAAGGACTTTGAGAAGGTGTTGAATAGGTGTATGTAACTAATTATATGCTTTGTACATGTTTTTTATTAGTGTCAATCACTAAAATAAATTGCACTTTATTTAGCCTTGTAAGTGTTGGAAGGATATTGAAGACTATCTCAGAACTGTATGTGTTTTAGAGAGCAATACACTCTTTCTTAGAATTAAAACCTTCCATTATTGATAAAAACCTACAACCTGATTTTAAATCTTTGCAAGCTTATAGATGATGTCTTAGGCATGCTTTAAACAATGATCCCTCACACTTAATCAAGCTTATTACTTGATTTTTATTTCTTGGATCATGTTCATGACTACAAATTCTTCCATTTAAGATAAAAATCTTGGAGAGAGGCTTGAAACCTTGAATTTTCTTTGTTTTGATGGTCTGGAGAAGGTTTAGACCATGATAAATCCATTTGAAATGATATGCAAACACCTTAGCAAGCTTGGAAACATGCTTGCAGTTTTGTAATATTCTCTAATATTTTGAAACTCATTTTTATTTAAAATTATCCTTGTGAAAACCTTATAAAGGATCCACATACCCCTCTTGATGCTTATCAAGCTTGAACAACCTTCTAAATATATCTATAGAGGTTAGGATTTTAGAAGAGTTTTAATCTTATATGTAGACCCCTCAGATGGATTCATGTGATTTTTTAACTCTTAGGTAATCTAAAGTTCATCAAAAGGTGTATTTAGACCTAAATACCCTTCAATAATCTACACATCATGAACAAAGAGAAGAAGGTTAGTAAATGAATGGTTTTGTTAAAAACCCTACAACTTTTCTTTGTTTAATCTCCAAGATTGTAGGAATATTTTGAATGCTTTCAACCATTAATGGATGATATTTTTTACTCTTTTCAACCTTTACCCTACTCTTTATCTTTACTATGAACCCTTAGACTTCTTAGAGACCTATAACTTTCTTGTAAACCCCTCATCTTTGGTTCATAAAAGCTTAGTTTTGATGCCATATACTTTATGAGAACATTGGGGACAAGATTGAACACTCTTAAGCCTCATTAAACTTGTTATTATCTTCTTTAAAATCTATACAACAACACTCTATGCATGATAAGTCCATGTAAAACATAACTCATAGCCTATAAACCTCATTTCCTCTCTTTGAAGGCCTATAAGTTTCTTGATGGTTTGTAGGACCACTTGGCCCTTATAAAAATCTATTTAATTTATATTTGGATCAATATGAAGGATTAAAGGTGGTTGGATCAATTAATATATGATTACAATCCTATTTGGAGCTCTAGAAAGCATGGAAACTATCTTTCAAACTTACAAATGCTTGGAAAGATCATGTAACATGTGACCATCTTACAAACTATCATGCTAGCAAAGTCTTGGATATTTAAAATATGATTTTAAACTCAATTAAATTAAATATTCCCTATAACTATCTTTTTATAACCTCTTGATACATCTAAAAATCTATGACATCTATAGTCATACTCTAAATCTCTATTCTCCTCATTACAGCACTTGAAAACCTGTGAAAACTTGTCATGAGGTTAGGAGTAATGAAGACTACCCTGAATAAGGCTTAAATATGGGTAGTGGATTAATTATGGTCTAAAATCACTCTTCCCACATTGTGAGATGAAAAAGTCCACTAATAAATAGGATTGGAGGGAAAATCAATTTAAATGCATTATTGACAATATGTATAGACTTTGAAAGCTTGTGAGGGAGTTTGAAAACCTCCAAATGATTTTTATGAAACTTTTAAACCTTTCATCCCTTTTATTATCCTAATGAATGACTTAATACCCTATTTTGGTCTATTTCACATTAAAAATTACTTGAATATTCCTCTATAAGGTAATATGATTCTAGGGCTCAATAATACTCATTAGGCCTTTTAGTGAAATTTTACATTGAGAGGAAGTTTGAAAGATTTTAGTCATAAAAGTGGGACTTTAAAAGGTTAAAAATACCTTATACAAGACTTTTGATACACATTTACATTGAAAACCACCCCAATATGCCTACTATAGGACTAATTCTAACCCATGACCATAGAAAATGATTGTTAGACCTCATCTAATGAAGCAAAATGTTCAATAAACCTTAATGAATCCAAAAATACCCACTCTTAAGCCAACATATCCATCATTAAGGTGTTTCAAAGACCATACTTAGCTATTTTTGGTATAAAATGATTTTTCCCAAGCATATTATGTGTCAAGAGACCAAGGTGACTTGAATAGTCAACAATAATATCATTAATAAGACCTTTAAGGGCCATATCCATTACCCTTTGGAAGGATACACTAACATCGGTCAACCCAAAAAGCATCTTCTTATAATGATAAGTCCCTAATTTGGTTGTAAAGGTTGTTTTGAACTGATTTTATTCTTAAACAAGAATTTGGTTGTAACTTGAATAGCCATCTAAGAGAGAAAACCTTTCAACTCCAACAACTATTTAAATGATTTGTTCCCTAGATAGAAGAGGATATGGTCCTTGAGAGATGCTTTATTTAGGTCTCTAAAATCTACACATTCTAATCTCTCCATTCATATTCCTAACTACAACTAGATTAACCACCCAAGATAAATATTTAAATCATAAAATGATTTTTGGGTTTATGATCTTGGTTATCTCTTTCTTAATTAGGGTTAAATATTAGTATTTATTAGCCTTCATTTTTACCTAATGGCCTTTTCATTTGGATCCAAATCAATGGTATGTTGGGCTAAGTCTGGGTCAAAACCTATAAGATCCTCATAACTCCATGAAAATTCATCATCATACTCGCTAAAAAGGTTAATGAAATATTATTTTTAAATAATTTTTACACACCTTTCTAAGCTTCAAGAGCTTGTCCTTTGAGATAGCCACTTATTTATAGTTTTCATCTTTGGTATTCATATTCATCCTTTCATTCTTGATATGATCATCTAAGTTAAAGATGTGCTCCAAAGTGACCAATCCTTTTGTAAACTTGTTGGTCTTTAGTTGGATGATCTGGTCTCCATACTACTCTAATAACTTTTAATATTTTTCTAAAAAATTATGCTTCTTGTAGGAAATTGACAATTTATTAATCATTATCAAACACTTGCTAGTTGGTTGCATTATTTGGAACTGCTAGCCTAATCACCAAATTAACATGTTGATACAAAACTTTCATTTTGTATTAAAGAATATCATATTGTGAACCAACTAATGCAATCTTATCAACATATTTATTTTTCATTCTTGATACCACCTAGATGTTGAAATCATCAAAGTCTTCAACTAGGTCCCACACTCTATGTTTGAAGAATTTTATCAATTTTTTCTTGGATGAACTTTGAGCTTTAACATAGTGTATGATGAGTTCACTATCTCCAAAAACATGTAACACTTTTATTCCCATCCTTTGTGCTAATTAGAGACTTATAAATCAATGATTCATATTCAGTTATATTATTGGTACAGCTAAATTTAAGTCTAAATGTAAATTAATATATCTCTTTTTGAGTAAACATCATAATGACACAAGAACCAACACCATTATTACTTCTTGATCCATAAAATTAAATCCACCATGCTCCCTCAAGATCATCTTATTAATTCATAAGGTTATGTATAATAGAATCTTCCTCATGTATGTAATAAGTACCCAACCTTATTTACTCCATAAGGTCATATGGATCAAATCCATAGTTTTCCTTTTCCCAATCATCAAGAAAAATGTCTAAAAATTCCTCCAAGTATGTAACAGCCTCATGAAGAACACCATATTCCTCTAGATGATGCATGGAATAATTTATATTAACATAACTAGGCTTATATGGCCAAATATGACCTTTGGAGATAGTTTAACTTGCATGGTTACCTTTTTCCCATATCTATTCGTAAGGATCATATGTGACCAATTTGAAGACAAATATTCCCCCTTTTATAGTAAAGTCTCTATAAAATCATTTGGAAAAATAGGGAGGGAGATCAATGATTGAAATTTACTTCAAGATGGAAATACTTGGACATGCATGAAGGGTGATTCAGATTTTAAATTACTCATACTATTTTAAAAATAGTATCATCTCATTGGATAAACCACTTAGTGAGTGGTGTATATTCTATTCCTAAAACTTCAACAATCTTCATGGGTATAATATAACTAATAGCTCTAGATTCAATCATAAAATTATGCACAAGATGCTTACTAATGATTTGGGAGATGCATAAGGGAGGTAGCTTATTGATCTTACTTATTTCTCTTTCATTTGGTTAGCATAAACTTGTAGGAGCAACTGATGTACCCTTTATTGGTTCACTTGTGTGATAGAAATGATTCCAGGCCTCTTGCGATAAATCCTTTTTGTGATGGAATGGATAGGGATTCCCACATAGTCACATTCAAATCGATTCTTTTCATTTTATCCACTATATCATAAGGAACATCACCAACCTTGGATTATAATTTGGTAGTAATAATATCTTTTTTTTAATTTTTGATTAATTAGAGGATGATTTTTGGACTGATTATCCTTCCTATAAGGCTAATTTACTTGTAGTTCAAAATATTTAGTATTTATACCTTATTTTTTAGCCTCTTATGGTGTTTAAGAAGTATATGTTTGACCAACCATGGAATATGTTTCTCCTTCCATTTCTCTCTTTTTAGACCTTGTGTTGTTTGCAACTAGATTTCCTCCCTTGTTTACTACTTCATTTTGATTCACATTTAAAATCATGTTCTAACTAGTTTAATAAATTAGAATCACTTTTCACTTGTTATTTAGCTTATTACCCTTTATATTTGATTCCATTTGATGTTCCTAAAGTAATGATTCACTTTGAACAATTATAACTTGACTAAGAACCTCATTTGGAAAAGCATTTTGATTATGGGTATGGCTACATGGGTAAACCCATTCATAGTCTTGAACTAAGTTGTTTTCAATAGGAACAATGCCCTTGGAAGATCTTTTAGTATATATGATTTGGGTGTTCAAGGGCCTAATACAACCTATTTGGCCTTGTCATTGGGTATTACCTTGATAAGGTTAACTATTGGGCTTATATGATTGATTAAAAGGTTGATAAGGTATACTATGTTGAGTTTGATATCTTTTCAAAGCCACCAACTCATTTCCAAATATTTTTAGCAAGGTTTTGACTTCATGTTATTAATTAGAATGGGTAAGAGGTGTAATTAGTTGATTAGTTATTTTGGGAAGAGGTGATAAAATGGGATGATTAGGTTGAGGATAAGGAAAAAGAAAAATTGGTAGTATATGAATTATTTTTAAATCTTGGATTAGTAAATTTTCATCTCTTATAGATACCTCATAGGCATTAGGTAAAATGGTTCCTCCCATAGACTAAATCATAACAACCACATCACTATTTAAGGCTCTCAAAAAGTAGAGGAATGTAGTGCTTATAGAAATATTGAATAGAGATGGAATATTAATGTAGAGGTACTTGGGAAAATCATCATAATCATCATATCTTAGCTGTGGTCTTTAGCCTTTATTTGGATTTCAAATGCTTGGTTATGTTCATAAGGTTCAATCTTCACTTTTTAGGCTTTGTTACTCTCACTATCTTGATAGAACACTCTCTTGAGCGATACTATTTATAGACACCTTTGATACCCTCTATCTCTATCATCAAATACTTTATACACACCTCATTCTCCCAAACAACTCATTCCATTCATGTTACTCATTATCTTCCTCTCACTCATTCATTAGCTTCTCACTAGGCAATCTTCATAGGCCTTAGTATCAAATCTTGTTATTGGTTTCAAGGATTTAGTTTAATTTCATGGATGATATTACTAGATCATGTTATACTTATATTAATCCCTTCACACAACTCAATCACACTATTTCATCCACTCGCATACCTACACCTCTTAGTGACACCCTTTGGCTAGTAGCCCTTTTCTCACTATATCTCTTTATTTTAAGAATTTATTAGTCTCCATAAAGATATTAATTAATATTTCACCACCCTCTATCTTTTTATAGGTATCCATCAAGTTTCAAGGTCTAAATCATTATATAACTATCACTCCCTTTACAAACTCCTTCACCATTAGGCCTTTCAAGCCCTATAACACATCCATAGTACTAGTTTCATACTGTATGTACTTGGTACCAACTCCAAACCTTAAAAATAATGTAGAGGACATGAAATAACCTCATATTATTAATTTTAGGATAATTTTACTAGTTGAAATTTAAGTTATCAAGGATTTTACTTGGAAACCCTAGTTAAGCTTAAACACCTAACTATGTAAGTCGGGAGGAGTCAAAATGCCATATATTTATTTTTAGTTCCTTTATAGTTATTATAATACATATTCCAAGTTTATTTTAATCACATTCATAAATATAAATACTTTAGATGCCTTTTCCAATCTTATTGTCCTCATAACAATGTAATTTGTAGAATAATGTGATCTTGGTATGACTGTGTAAGGTTTTCATAGGTATGTGTTCATTGAAAATGTTAAAACACTTCAAAAATATATCCTAAAGACATGGTTTTCCATTTACATCATACCAGGACTCAACCATCACAATAATCTCTTAATTTATTAGACATTCACATTTCTTCATTACACAATAATTGAATGAAAACATGGGTTTCATTGTGTTAATAGGGTTTATAACAGTTTATGTTAACTTTAAAACCATTAAAAGACCTTATAAGACTAATATTAATAATTTTAAACCTTAATTCATACTAATATTCTACCAAACCAATAACCATTCACATAGTCTCAAACAAAAACTCTTTTTTCTTTGGCATAAGATGGTGTAACAGGTCACTAATTGTGTAAACAGCGTTCCTTTGGTTCTTATGGACTGTGTATTTGATGTTTACTATTATCCTTGAATTCAATACAACTTAATATTTCTCCTCATAAAACATTCCTTCATAAATACCATCTTGAACAAAAACCATCACTTATATCTCTACCAACATCATCAACTCACCTTTGTACTTTACTATTATATGCATTTACAATATTTTTGAATAGAGATGTCTTTTATCTAAGTTGCTAATACTTTAAAAACCTTGACTCACTAAACAAAGGGTCTATATGATCCCAGTACTTTCAAGAAACAATGTGTAGTGTAAATATTTATCTTAATAACTTGGAGAAGTCACCAAATCCTCATTCTCTTGACTATAATCTATAGTTTATCACATAACTTGGAAATACACATAGATTCTAACATGATCATGGACTAAAGGGAATTTAAAAGAAAAAATGTAATTAAAAACAATAAAAATACTATTCAGGGAACATATTCATATAGAACCATTCCTTTTTTATTCATTTTGATCATCAAACATTATATATTTAGTCCATCACTAGACTCTACAACCTTCCTTGAGGATTTATACCACCTTTTTTTAATTTCTCCATATTTCTCATTATTTGATCTCTCTCTCTCTCTCTCTCTCTCTCTCTCTCTCTCTCTCTCTCTCTCTCTCTCTCTCTCTCTCTCTCTCTCTCTCTCTCTCTCTCTCTCTCTCTCTCTCTCTCTCTCTCTCTCTCTCTCTCTCTCTCTCTCTCTCTCTCTCTCTCTCTCTCTCTCTAATTCTCATATGATACAACTACCTCTATCTTCCTTTCTCATCAAAACATTTACGTTGGTTTTTTGAGGTGGTTGCATAACTATACTCTCTTATACCAACCCAATGTAAGAATAGTCAATAGATGACTAATAATTACTCTTGACTTAATGAATTATAAATATAATGACTTAAAACACCATTTACAAGAATTATTGGCCCTTTTTAACCAATATTTTCTCATCTAAAAACTCCACACTATGCTTATGGATCCTCCTAGGCTTACTTCTAATATTTGAATTTTCAAATTTATAATTTTGGAGGGAAAACTCCAAACACACATAAAACTCACTCCTATGACTTTTTATGACTCTAAATTACCTAAAAAACACAAATTAACCCTATAGGATCCTTCACATACATTTTCATTCCAAAATTTAACCAACTTTGACCTCTACTAATAAATGACCTTCAACAACACAAAAATGATGTCTAGTTACTTGATGCTCCTACATCATACTCCCCAAGAGGGATAAAATTAGTGATATAAACATTATTAATTTCCATCCAATTCATTATTTTAGTGTCTTTCATGATCATCTCACTTTTCCTCCTGCTTTCTTGCTCCTTTTTCTTCACAAGGTTCTTGTATTTCTTCTTCTTTTCCTTGTCTAGTCTCCTTGTCAATGCATCCTCTATATCTATGAGGTGTACCAATTATTGTACCTTATTTTTTTTTGCATAGTATATATTATCCAACTCATTTTATCCTTACTCATACCTTGTTTCTAATAAATTTTTCTTATACTTAATTCTTGATCTTGTTGTATGGCCTTCCTCTTCATGGATCTCACTTGGTGTTTGCTTCTTTAGGTGTCTTGGATTCATGTCACTACTATTTATTTATCATAATTTCATATTATTAATCTCTATAATTGTCATTTTATCAAATAAACTCTTTTTTTATTCCTCTTCTTCACACTTATCCATTTCTTGATGTGGTTCCACATGGCTTTGCCTATCTTACAAGAACATTCTCTCAACCAGGTTATCTTTAGCATGGTATAATGTTATTTAACACATTATTGACTTGAAATATATATTAATATCAATAAAAAACTCAGATATAAATTGACCAATTGAATATTTTACCTTGTTTACTTGCTCATGCTTTAATTGTTTGCTTGATAGTGTGTTTGCTTACCCAACTCCTTGTGCTTCTCTATGTTGCTCCATACATATTTATTATTTGAGCTCATCCATGATATTTTATTTTTATAATTAATTTAATTTCAATAAATTTTATGGATTAATAATTCTTTCTAACATATTTATTTCTTCTTTCAACTTGAGAGCATCCACCTCTTCACAATCTTCATTAAATCTTGGAACATAATATTCTTCATTTTCTTGGGCATCTTGATCCTTGACTTGTCCTTGGACTCCCTCATTCATGAGAGTCAAATAAATCTAATTTGTCTGAATATCAATTTCCTTAATCACTCTTTTAGGTGTTTCATTTTCTCTTGGCCCTTCTACAAGCTCATTCATCAATGTTGTTATTTCTATGTATAAAATTTCTTAATTTTTAGAATCAACTTCATATGAATCATCATAAATAATATTAGACATCAAAATTTGAGCCCAATTGTCTTCTTCATACTCATCCTCTTACTTACATGGCTACACCTTCATCTCTTTGGCTTGGTTTTCTTGCACCATCTCTCTTATTTTCTTAGTAAACTTGCAATATTCCTCTATCTTCATTCTTTCTTAGAGTGTACCTTCAAGATTATCTTTTTGCACTCTTTCCTTACTTTTCATGACCCATTTTAAGATTTTTAATTTCTTGTATTGAAACTTTCTTCTCATTTCATCCCATTCATGCTTCTTGTCTTGGTATCCTATCATGTCAACTTGAGGTATTCTACCCTTTGTTCTTTGCTTCCATATTTGTTCTTATTTTCCACCTATGTTATTGCCTTGATTTACCTCTTACTTAAGTTTCACCTTCTTCATTCCATCACATATCATCTTGGACCACTTATGCCAAATTTATCCATGTTCTTTTCCTCTCCTTGAGGGATGCACTTTGATCTTTGCTTTTCCAATTTGAATTTTAGTTTCTTCTTCTTCATATATAAAATCATATTTAATTCTCAAACATTCATTTACATCCATATATTACTAATTAAATGTCATTTATTCTCTCAAATATTCATGGTTTACCTTCAGTTCTTCATTTTGGGCCTCCTCTCTTGATTCATCTATAATAATTGTCATAGCATCAAATAAATCATCTTCTATTTCATCTTCAACATGTTTAATGCCTTAAATCTCTATCACTTTATATTCTACAATAAGTTCTCTTTCTTTATATTCTTATTCCTTCTTGATGGGTCATGTACTAGGCCCATCCTTCACTATATTTAAGGCCTTATGATTGTCCTTCATCAAAATTTTCTTCATACTTACATACACAAACTTAAAATAAATATTATCATATAAAATGAGAGACCATAGAGTCTCCATGAATGCCTTTTGCATAGACATTCTCCTCTTCTCCTTATCTTCTCTCTCAGGTGTTCCTCTTGTAACTTATATCTCCTTATTCTCCTCAAGGATAACTCTCTTATCCACATATTTATCTTATTACTCTCTTGGAAACTTTTCATTCCTCATGCCTCTATGGGTTGTACTCTCTTTCTTCTTCTCATTCCTTAAGACACTCATCTTGTGCCTTCTCTATTTCCTAAGTATCTCTAATGGCCACTTCACCCTCTTTATCATACTAAGACCAATACATTGTATTACTTGAACTTTCATGAGCTTTATCATGAGATATATATTCTCCAAACTCTACCCCAACTCTCTTCTCATAAATTCCACTTCTTTTTCCATATCCATCTTCTCACTACCTCTTCATGTTTTAGGCCTTGTCTAGACCTATCATTAGCAAGCTTACCAATATTTCCTTTTAGACATCTCTTGGGTCTTTTATCTTTCCTTTATTCTTATATCTAGGACTGCTCTTATCCTTATTGACTCTCTATTAGAGTCTTACCTCTTATCTTCCTCATTTGAGCTTTAATGTTCTTTCTTCAATCTACCTTCTCTAGTCCTCTCTTGACTATATTCGAGTCCTTATCATTGGACTTTGGGGATTTTATTTATCCCTTTTCAATTCTGAAATTTTTCTATACTAAACTCATCAGGTCATACCTTCACTATACTTCTCCCACAATACCCTACAATTTTCATCTCATGCAAACCTCACAACATTCTTTACCAATTTCAAATGAATAAGTTTGTAATAACTAACTCAAAATAGAATTCACCAAGATATTACCTTGATCTATTACCAAATGATGTAGAGGTACTTGGGAAAATCCTCATAATCATCATCTCTTGGCTCTGATTTTTAACCTTCATTTGGACTTCAAATTTGTGGTCATGCTTATAAGGTTCAATCTTCACTTTTTAGGCTTCTTTACTCTCACTGGCTTGATAACACACTCTCTTGAGAGATATTATTTCTATAAACTTATGATACATTCTATCTCTATCATCATATGCTTCCTACACACCTCAATCTCCAAAATAACTCATTGTATTCATGTTCCACATTATCTTCTTCTCATTCATTCAATAGCTTCTCACTAGGCAATCTTCATAGGCCTTAAGTATCAAATCTTGTTAGTGGTTTCAAGGACATAGTTTAATTTCATGGATGATATTACCATACCATGTTATACTTTTCTTAATCCCTTCACACCACTTAAACACACTATTTCATCCACTCTCACACTTACACCTCTTAGTGACACCTTTTAGCTAGTAGCCTTTTAATCACTTTATCCATTTATTTTAAAAATATATTAATATCCCTAAATATATTAATCCATATTTCACCACCCTCTATATTTTTACATGTCTCCCTCAAGTTTCAAGTTCTATCTCATTATATAACTATCACTCCCTTTGCAAACTCCTTCACAATTATGCATTTCTAGCCCTATAAAACATTCATAGTACTAGTTCCATACCTTAAAGACTTGATACCAATTCCAAAGCTTAAAAACATGTAGAGGAAATTAAATAACCTTATATAATTAATTTTTAGATAATTCCACTAGTTAGAATTCAAGTTATTAGGGATTTTTCTTGGAAACCCTAGTTAGGCTTAAACACCTGACTATGTAAGTTGAGAGGAGTCAAAATGGAATATCTTTAGTTTTAGGTCATTTATAGTAAATTTAAGACATATTTTATGTTTTTATTAATCACATTCATCTTTCACAATACTTTAGACACCTTTTCCAATCTTGTTATCCTCACAACAATGTAATTTGTAGAATATTGTGATCTTGGTATGACTATGTAAGGTTCTTATAGGTCTATGTTCATTAAAAAGGTTTAAAAACTTCAAAAATATATCCTTAAGACTTGGTTTTCCATTTCCATAATAATATGACTTATCCAACATAACAATCTCTCACATTTTTAGACACACAAATTTCTTCATTACACACTAGTTGAGTGAAAATAGAGGTTTCACTATGTTAAAAGGGTTTCTAATAGTATATGTGAAGTTTAAAACCATTATAAGACCTTAAAATAATCCTATTAATACTTTTAAACTTTAATTCATACTAATATTCTAAAAAACCAATAACCAATCATGTAGTCTCAAATAAAAACCCTCCTTTCCTTGGCATAAGACAGTGCACCGGGTCACTAATTATGTGAATAGGGTTCCTTAAGTTCTTATGGAATATGTATTTACTTTTTACTATTATATTTTAATTAAAGACAACTTAATATGTCTCCTCATAAAACATTCCTTCCTATAAACCATATTAAGCAAAGACCATCACTTATACCTCAACAAACATCATCAACTCACCTTTGTACTTTACTATTATAGGCATGTACAAGATTATTGAATAGAGCTGTCCTTTATCTGAGTTTCCAATACTTTGAAAACCATGACTAACTCACCAAATGGTGTATATAATCCCATTAATTTTAAATAACAATGTGCATTGTCAATATTTACCTTAATAACTTGGATAAGTCACCAAATCCTCATTCTCTTAACTATAATCTATAGTATATCACACAACCTACAAATACACACAAATGCTAACATTATCATGGCCTCAAGGGCATTTTAAATATAACATGTAATTAACAACAATCCAAATACTATTCAATAAACATAGGCATATAAAAAATTCCTTCTTTATTCATTTTAATCATCAAACATTACATATTTAGTCCATCACTAGACTTTACCACCTTCCTTGAGGAGTTATACCACCTTTTTTTCATTTCTCCTTATTTATAATTCTTGGATATATCTCTCCTCTCTCTCTCTCTAACATTATCCTATGCTACAAATACCTATAAATTCCTTTCTATTCAAAACATTTACATTGTTTTTGTGAGGTGGTTATACAACTATAATCTCTCATACCAACCTAATGTGAGAATAGTGATTAGATGACTAATCATGACTCTTGACTTAATTAATTAGGCATATAATTACTTAAAACACCCTTTAAAATACTTATTTTCCCTTTTAAGCCAATATTTTCTCATCTAACCACTCCACACTATGCTTATGAGTCCTCTAGGCTTACTACCAATATTTGAATTTTCAAATTTATAGTTCTAGAGGGAAAACTCTAAACACACACAAAACTCACTCCTATGACTCTTTATGACCTTAAAAACACAAATGGACCCTATAATATCCTTCATATACATTTTCATTCTAAAATTTGATCAAATTTTACCTTAATTAGCATATGACCTTCAATAACACAAAAATGATGTCTAGTTGTTTGATTCTCCTACATCAAATCCTATGCCAAGTCTCCTTAAATTTAAAATTGAAGTCTACCATAATTTCATTATGATCTCTTTTTATAGTGGTAAGCTACTCCATTAGTGATATAAGGTAACTTTTATCCTCAAATTGTATTAAAATCTTCTCACCTAGCTCATCCATGTTATGTATTTAATTGGTTTATAACCCCTATACCATTGAAGTGTTTTTAATTTGAGGTTAGTGGTAAGGAGCTTCATAGCTACATTTTATGATATAATGTTATGAACTAAGAATATATTAACAATTCACTAAATGTTTTCTATGGGAGTTTGGAATTTTCACTAGTGAAATAAGGTATACTTTTTAGGGATGTTACTGTAATTTCACAATGTTGAGAAAGATCAAGAGGGATACCTCCATTGAAGATGATAAATACCTAATTTATTTGTTGATCCATGAATGTCATAAGAACTATCATTTATCTTGGCTCAAGAAACCTACCAAAGGGAGGTATGAATTGGGATATTGTAGGAGGTAAGGATTGGGATCTTGAAGGAGGTGACTTAGATCTTTTAGTTCTTCTTCTTGGTAGAGATAAAGTTAATTTATAAAACTAATAACCTCTACCTCTTGAATAAGCCCTTGTCTCCACTCTTGGCATAAAAAATAGGACTTGTTTAAAAATATGAACTTGTGGATACATTGGGTGCTTTTAGAATGTATTTAAAACTATAGAGTTCTAAGAATAATTCTAAGTTTATCAACTAAAACTCTTGACTCAATGGAATTGAGTGTCCTACTGGGCATGCCAAAATCTATTGGCACATGAATCTTTCACCCATTTGATTAGTAAAATGGTTAATTTAAATAATGGGAATACCCCCAAGGTATGGGACCTTGGATCCTTGGTATGAACCTATATATAAGGCCAACTCATACCTAAATTGAGTGCACCTAATGTAAGATCAATTTTTAGGCATAAAACACTACTAGAAAGACTTATTTACAACTAATACTAAAATTATTATCATGGATAATGAGATAGAGGTAAACTAAAAATAACAAATGGTGATGTACCAAATCTTAGAGAACTCCTCAACTTGATTCAATTAACATAAGACAAATTTCAAAATTTATAACTTATCTACACAATATTAAATTCACATATCTCTCACATGAGTATTTGCATGAAGGTAGGAATTCTAACACAACATCATGAGGGACCATAATTCACCTTGAAATGGTTTAAATGGTGAGAATCCATATCTAATTATACATAATCCTAATTATACTCAACATACGACCTATATCATAAAGTGTTATACATATTCATAAAGGTAAGAAGGATTGGACAATAATAAAAGGGAAAAATTAAAATCCACAATCAAATATCAACAACCCAAATATCATACATAACATGCAAGAGATTTAAAGAAAGGCAATTTCAATTATTTATTAATCTCAATGCTTAAACCTATGTATAGTATTCAAAAGAGAAGAATTTTATTACACCAAAGTAAATGGATATTTTTTCAAATATTTTACAAACATATATATATATAGAGGACAACTAAGTGAGAGAATAATACCAAAATAACTTCCTTCACTACCATAATCGATTCAAACATGTGTAGAAAAAAGAGACCAACTTAAGTGTAGTAGAGGATAAAAAATCCTATTTTCACTCTATTTGCATCTTGAAAGGGCTTGTCCATGATATATTTGGGTAAAAACCACCCTATGTTGTTATGTTATTGGAATTTACTTGGTCTTGTTGCTTGAGAAACACCTAAAAAGGTTATGAAATCACCACCTTCCTCTTGAAAATGTGATGGTTAGATAAAACCTAGTAAGACTTGAATTATTCTCCATGCTTATATTCCTTGCTAAATCTACTAGAATATGCCTCTAACTGGCATATATTGTCCACTTAGAATGTTTTCACATGTTTTTAATGAATAAAAACTGTCTTGAGGAGGTTTCACCTCTTTAAGAGCATGTTTCTAACTATTGACATGTTTTATTCACCCTCTCAAGTAGTTTAAACCATTCATTAGTCTGAAGAATACTTGTTTTAGTCGATGTAAATATATCTAGGATACTTTTCATGCTTTGTGGATTCTTGAAACTTTTGTTTAAAACCTTGATACAATCATATATGTTGGAAATAATGAATATACCTAAAGATGATCTTGAAGGAGATCATAAGCCTTGTATACTCCTTGAAAACCATGTATTCTCTTTTACAAAAATGTTTTCTAGGCTTTGGTGACTCCAAAACTCATGTCTTATCATTATATAATCAATAAAATTTAGAAATTCTATTATAGACTAGTTGGAAACCTACTCAAAACCTTGTCTTCTCAACTTTTATACCTATAACCTTCATGTTTCTTGTTAATATCATTGAGGATTTTTTTATTACAACTTTTATGAAGGCTTGAAGATCATAAAAACCTATAATCTCTATCTTAAGACTTTCATGAAGGTCATAAATGTTGGAAACTATGTATGTAGTCTTGTTAGCAAGGTCTTAGAGTTTTAAATTCCTTGTCTTAGCATAAAAACATCATGAAAATCTTAAAATCTTATTTGTAAACTTTTAGGTGTTCTTGAATCATGTTCCACAAGCTTCAAAACCTTGTATAAGTATCATACCATCATGAAACATTGGATCTCTACCTTATAAACCTATATATTCTTATTTATTATTCAAGATCTTCTTGAGAACCCTATGTAAAATCATGTTTAAATACTTTTTAAAATTTTATTGATCAATTTTGATTCAAGTCCACCCTTAAAATTCTTATAAAGTTCTCATGTTATGTTATAGGAGAGGAATGAACCTTTCCTTTTCATCTAAGTATTAATAATCTCTAAAAAGCGTGGTTTTATCCTTGTATGAGTCAAAAACCTTACAAACTATGCCATATGCTTATTAGTGGCTTAGATCATGAAAACCTTCTAACTCTATATTATAATGAGAAACATGTTTGAAAACTTGGAAAAACCCTCTATTTTTAGCTTTGTTCATCATGGAACCTTGCATGCTTTTCTTGTAAATCTATATCTAGGTTTTTGGATCTTGAAACTCTCTATATGTTCATGATCAGTCATAGCAGCTTTGTAAGAACTCTACTAGCTTCTTGAATCATTTTTGGAATCTCTATTATCTTCTCCATCATCAATAAAATCTACTTAGAGATTGAAACCATCAAAAACTACCAACATAATTGTTTTAGTATCATGTCCTCATGGAAACCTTGAATTTTATCATTATTTGATCATGGAAACTCTCTAAAAGCCTATTTGTAGACATGTATGAAGGTATTGAGATCATAGAAACCTTATTAAAACATTAATCAATCAAGGAATTGTCTAATAAGTTTTTTACAGACCTATTATCTAGGTCTTGAGACCATAAAGCCTTGGCTTGGCATTGAAATCACCATGGAAACCTTGGAAACTTTGTTATAGATTTTTGTATGCTCCTAAAGGAGCTAGGATTATACTTGAACTTTTAAATGTTCTTTTACATGCTTAAAACCTCATGTTTCCTCACCTTAAATGCATTTTGATGTTACAAATGATGCTTGATACCTTTACACACTCTGCAAACCAATTTATATATCTATTACCTCACTATTCTTGGTAATAAAAGGTTTTCACCCTTGTTTCATGCCTCTCTAAGCCTTTAAAACTATCAAAATGTGTTATCATAATTTAGGTTTTTAGTAGTTTTTGACTACTTTTAGGGATTATAAACATTCATTAGGATATCTACATTTTTTCCACCTTGTTGTGAAGACTAGATACTATCAAAGGATGCATCAAGGTTCACCAAGACCCTTCTAAAACTTTACAAGCACCATGCATGAAGATGAAAATGATAGGATGTGACTAGTTTTTATTGTAAATCCCTAAAAACATGGTGTTTTTCCTCTTTTAATACTTTACACCTGACATTTGTGGTCTTTAGGAGGTACTTGATCTCCCACAACTCATGTTCCTTGTTCTATATCCTTAACATGGCTTTGAAAACTTCATACATGTCTAGAACCTAGTTTTTCTCATGAAACCACTCTACTAATATCCTTAGATCCTTTATTTGGAGGTATACAACATTTATTTATGGTATTTTTTACCCTTTTGACCTCTTTAAAACCCTTTTTCATTTCATTATATCCTTAACAAGCCTCTGTGGGATTCTAATAGACCTATAGATCTATTCTTTAGCTCACAAAGCTCTCTTTTGACTTACAGATCTTCATACAAACCTAAATATCTATGCCTCATGATTAAGAATCGTGTGAACCTTGCAAAATATAACTTGAAACTTGTATAAAGTTTTTGAGTTTTAAAAAACTCTTATGTTGTCATTGTATGCTCATGAAACCATGGATCTCTTCCTTAACAACATCATGCAACTTTTGGAACTCATGAACAAACATGTAACCTTATTCAGATCATGCCATACAACTAAAACCTTCATTATAGGAGCTCAAAAACCTTGAAAATATAATTAATATCTTTGTCATGAAATTGCAGACTTCATACATACTTGCAACCTTCATTTTTTCATATTTTTGGCTTGTTTCATAGCCTACAAAATTAATTTAATCCCTTGAAGACCTTGTGGTTTTTTAAAATCTATTTATGGTATTTTTTGTACTCTCCCTAACCTTATCCACCTCTATTTATTACTCTTTATATTTTACATGGCTCTTATAGGTCTATTGAAATTTTGAAGCAGTCCACAAGGAGGCAAGATAGGAGGAAAAAACCAAGGTCAAAGATGTTTTGAGAAAAATGTATGGACTTAAAGGGTCCATGAAAGAGTTTCAAACCTCAAAAATGGCCTTTATGAAACCTCTTAGAATATTTCACCCCTTTTCATGACTCAATGATTGATTTGGGACCTTGATATATTTTTGCATTGAGAAACACCTTTTAATACCTTTAGTCATCAAATTAGACTTGGCAAGGGTCAATATGAATTGATGACCCCAAAAATGATTATTATGCCTTAATAAAATCATGCAAATGTATGGGTAACCCTGACTAAATAGTCATCAAATTCCTAATTTTTGTCTAAGGACATTAATCATGAAGGTATTAATAGTTAATGCCCAATTATTCTTAGGCCTAGAAGTCCTATTCCTATCATGTGATGTGATGAGATATCAAGGAGACTTGAAAATTCAACAATTAATTTACTATGTTGTGATATTAACATACTTGGATGGTGTAGACTAGATTAATTATTATATGCTTTGTTGATGTTGTTTATCTTTCATAATAGTCTAGTCATTACTTATCTATTATATGCATCCATTATCTTTGTGTTGTGACATTTATTATGTGTTTTTTCCCTTTTCCTTATTTGTGAAACATTTATTGTCCATTTTGCCTATCACTTTGCCTTATGTGTGCAACATTTATTTTCACTTGTATGCAATATTATACTTGTACGATATTGTGTGTTATTTTATGTACATTTATTTTCTACATCATGACCATGATATTTTCTATTTTACTTATTAATATGTTAGATTTTTTAGGTTTTGTGATCCATATCACACACCTACCCTTTGGGTTTAGTGCCATGATGCAAATCATGTACCTATAATGCATATTTTTATTAAGTTTTTATGTCATTCATGGTTACCATTGTGTGCCTAATTTATATATATATATATATATATATATATATAATGCATATTTTTATTAAGTGTTTATGTCATTCATGGTTACCATTGTGTGCCTATATATATATATATATATATATATATATATACATACATGACATTTATATCCCTTACAACATATGTTTGATACATGTTTTCATTACATATTATCCACATGTTTGACATGATTCTACATGATTACATATTTTAAATAACATGATATAATTAACTCTTTTCTTTTGAGATGAGTAATTCACATGCTAAATAACTCACCTCAAAATGGGGATATATTAATGGGATTTTCATAGATATTGAAGCCTCCATGAGCAAAAAAATAGATTCTTTCAAAGTTTACAAGATTTGTAGATTTAATGGTTGTTCAAATATCATACCAAGATATATATTTAAACATCATGATATATTTTAAGGGAATATACCATTTATATGAACCTATTTTATAGGGACATGAGTTATAGGTTTTCCATATAATCACATATTTAGATACATTTGGATTGGTATATTATGCATATGCACACTCTTTTATAGGAACATTAATTATAGGTTTTTAGATATTCACATATTCAGACACATTTGGAGGCACGTGCCATGCATATGCATTCATTTTATAGGATCATGAGATATATGTTTTCAGATTTGGAACATAATTTTTTTTTATATATGCATAGTATTTTATATCATATTGGCAAAAATTCATGGGGCATGAAGTTTGCTCATGTACATACACAATACTAAAAAAAACTAATTTAAAACACATTTTGTGGTACCTAAAACTAAGCATCCTTGAATATATAATTCTATATATAGTGGTTGATTCAATCTAATAAAGGTAATGTGGTTAAGGTTTAGTGACACTCAATTAACTTGGAATTCTCAAATTAAGTCCAATATGTGAATCCCACCTTTCATCTCTGGGTTATAATATTAGTTACAAGATTAGTTACATGATTGATTTGGTTGAGGTTAAGTGACACTTAATGGCCTTAGCACTAATCCATTTTCATGAGGGTTGTGTAATTTATCTTCCAAACCCATGGCATTACCTCAATTACACAAATTGGGATTTCATCACTTCCAATTATCCAAAGGGTTTAATAAGAGAAAACATTCTCCAAGTGCTTCAATGAAAATAAAATTATCTAATGATTAAACAAGGAAGCATAATCTCCAATAAGCTATAGGGAAACAAGGTTCACCTACTTACAAGTGTATTCCTTCTTGGCTATTAAGTTTTAAAGTTTCAATTAATTAATTTAATGAACATTGATTGCTACATGTTTTCTTGGAGTAATATATGCATTATGGATCATCTCCCAAAGATAAAGTGTGTTTTACATAGTCAAGTATATTTATTTATCCTTTTAATTTAGTATTTATATTTTATTTCAATATTATAAAATAGCATATAGTATTAGATACTTGGAAATGCCATTTTTGACTTACCTTCACTCTACATGACTTGTGTGTACATAAATGAATATTATTATCCTTTTTATTGCATCCAAATTATTTTCATGGGTTTAATCATCTCAAAATAATATAACTCACCTATAAGAGTTCCATATTATATGCCAAACTAGTTAATTATCATAATCAAACATATGAAAATTGTCAAATCAACATTCATGTCTCCTGGATATAAATATCAAATTTAAACAATACCATAATTCTAGAATCATCCAAACTTGATGATTTCATCATGTGCCAAATAAAATTCACATTTAAAATAAAAAACATTATTATGGATTGTCCCATATTTTTCATAGGTCAATGGTGTGATAAATTACCCAAATATTTCCACATAAATAGATAAGTCTAAGCCTATTTTTCTATTTAGCATTCATCAAGGAAACACCTATACACTTATGCATATTTAAATGGACTACCCTATTCTCTCTAAATTACCAATTAGTCACAATAATAATTTTTTATCCAAGTCTAAAACACCTCAAATACAATCCAAATTTGTCATTTTCTCAGTGTTAAAATCTATATTATCGGTTTCATATATTGAATGAGCACTAATGTATAGATACACCTAATAGGGAGAACTAAATGTAGTTTGACTTCCCTCTTCAAAGTATTGGACATGTATATATTAATCATAAATTATATGGGGAGTTATTTGGGTCATCTTAACCTACCTTATTTCCCCTTTTTTAGGTTTAAACCTAATGTTTAAAGTGGACCTAGGGTTTCAAGAGAAGGAGACAAATTTATGGGTCAGTGAAATAACTTAGAGAAGTAACATTCATACATATGAAACTTTTAGGTTCAGTAATTAGAGTCATAATTTATCAACTAGAGTCTGAAATTATCATTTAAGTATACTCATAACTCTAGTTCCTAATCTTAATGACTCACTGCCTAGTTTTTTAACTTCCTTATTATTTGTTTTTAGTCTCAAACCTGAACACAATAGTAAAATGCTAGTTATCTTATCCCTCTTAGTACTTTCCATAATTATTAATTTAAATAATTAAATTATTTCTTTCCTTTCACATTAAAATTTGTGTTTTATTACAATACACAAACAATATGAGTTACAACTCACATCTCTACACTTGTTTAAGGTTAGCTAACCTAAAATAAGTTATAATAGCTAAAATTGAAATAGGATGGAAATATGTATTATTAACCTTATTATTTTATTTATATTTATTCCACCAATCCCTATTATATACTTTCATAATGTTCTCTTTATAACTTCTTTTGATATTCTTAGGGTGCAATGGGTTAGTAGGGTGAACTTGACATACCCCACGTGAAATAGTTATAGAATTTTTAACAACCTTAAAAAATGAAATACACAAATTAAATTTACTTTATTTTCAAATATATTTACTCAAACATGGAAAAAATATATATGATTTTATAGATACTTACCTCATCAATCCATGCTAATGACCAAATTTGATTAGGTTTAAGGGAGACACAACTTAATAACATAATGCCCTCTCTTCTTTTTGTTGATCATGATCCATCATCCCTTGTTTATCAAAACTACTTAAACTTCCATGTTTCATTGTAATGAGAGAATGAATTTGAAATTTTTTGTAATGGTAGTGTAAACATATTTAAAAAAATCAAAATTTTCTAATAAAAAATTGTATCCCCAAATCATTTTTTAATGTTGCAGGATAATGTACTTTAATTTTTGTAATATATTGTCTTAGTTTGATTAATATAACATATTTAATATATAATTTATCTTTTATTATTAAAAAATAGGATTATAAAACATATATATTAATTATGATATCATACACCTTATTCGCTTACAAAAATTAATAGAAAAATAAGATCAAATAATTTTAGAAAAGAGTTTTTCATCTTAAAATTTTTGTATGTACTTTAAAATCACTGAAATCATGTATTATTTTTATTAGTATAATGTATTTAATATAAATTTTTCTTAGGATTATCAAAAAATATGATTACAAACATACCTATGGTTGATGAGATCATACATCTTCTTCACTTACAAAAATTAATAGAAAAAACAAGATCAATTATTTTTAGAAAAGAGCTTTCCTTCTTAAAAAATTTATGTGTTTTCTGAAACCAAGAGAAATTTGTTTTCAACCTAATTTTTTTCATTTTGTGCTAAAAAATATATTCTAATATAATTATTGATTCAATTACATCAATACTCATTTCCTTGTTTCATTATAATCTCATGAAATCACAGTGCCTAATCTAAATGATGACAAATATTTTTTGTGATGTATTTTTCATGGACTTAGAAATTTTTGGTGGACTTAACTAATCCTTAATGAAATTTTTTTAACCCACATATTCTAACATAATTTTTCATCAAGGATAATGAAAACATGAAAAATTGGAAATTTAGGTGACATTAGTTCATCAAAATATACTATTCCAGCCTCAATGGGGCAAACAATGGAATCATCCATAAGCAATTAAGTGTATTGATATTTTTGAATGTGTACAATATTTTTTTATGTTGTAAAACTTTTTTCTAATGAAAAATAAAGGATAATCAGGTAAGAGATTTATAAATAACATTTTATTCTATTAGAATTACCTTAATAGTTAAATATGCAAACTCTTTAGTATGATTAGTATAAAAATCATAATATGCTATAAGGTTTTCACTTTTACATTTTAATTCTCCACTAAAGTTTTGAAATATGTTTTGAGAGTGATCTAAACCATGTAAGTAGGTTATTTCCATATCTATTGATTCTTTTATGCTAAGAATAAAATATTCATACTCAACCATATTGTTAGCAACATCAAAGTTAATAAAAATGTGAGACAAATGAATGTTTTGAAGGGGTCAAAGACAATGCAACTTATTTTATATCCTTGAATGCATTTGGACACATAAGTTGCATAGATTCCAAATATCTTCATATAATTTGACTATAATCTCTTATTGATCTTCGTATTTGATATATGTTATTTTCTTAGGTTGAATAAGCTCAATTTTAATTTATTTGAGGGATTTAACCTTAAGATCAACTGTGAATTTATGAAAATAATCTTTGATGGATATGGCTTGATTGACACCCTCGATGAAGAGTATATATTCATTAGGTAGGGTAATTTTTATGTGATTTTATGTGGGATTAGGTGTAAAGGCAATATGTCTATAAATAACTTTCCCCTTAACTAATATTTTTGTGCTAATATTGAGGTCAAAATCCATGATGACTAGGATACATTTGTATTTTTTGTCACTAGGTAAGATATCCTAGGAGAAGTGGTGAAGAGGTGTTATAAGGAAAATGGTTTGGGTTGATTAAATAAGAATGTATTTTCAAATGTTATCAATGATTAAATAAATTTTCAGACAATAATGCTCAGTTTCATTATAGTGAGTTTCATAATTGATTATTGCATAACTTGCATACTATATGGATTATTATTTTATAGATTCTCCTTTATGTATAAGCATTGCCCTATTTGAAACTAGGGTGGATGATGTATATAGGATGAGGGGTAAAATAGGAGAAAATGGTTGTTATTTAGATGGTTTATCAAAGACATTTCTATTGAGTCAAATGTGTATTGGCAAGCATCATTCCACTCAAGCTTGAAACCACTCTTTAGAGGGAGCGGATCAAGGGAGTTAAGTCAAAAACTTTGGGGATAAATATATGAATTTTTATTTATTCACCAATAAATTTATGCATTTGAGGAATATTTTTTGGTATGGACATGTCAATAATAGATTTTATTTTAGATGGATAAACATAAATCCTTTTCTTGGATACCATGAACCCTAAAATCTTACCACAATTGACTCTAGATATGTTTTATTTAGGTTGAGGTTAACATTTTACTCGCATATGAGTTAAAATATAATGCCTAATTCATGAGGATGATCCTTAAAATTTTTATATTTGGAAAGGAAATCATCCATATATGACTTAATTATTTCTCTACTAAATTCATGAAAAATATGAGTTATGGAATACTAGTAAATTCATGAAAATTAAGACCAAATGGAATTTTTTCTTAGAAATGTGTGTCCCACTCATTGGTAAACATTTAATTATGTGTATAATTGGGTTAAAATTTTTTTTAACTATATTTAGATAAACCTTCCATGAAGTATAACATCTCATAACTAGTAGTATTATTAAAAATAATGTCAATGGAGGTTAATAAAAAGTTATCTTTCAAACATGATATTTTGATATTTTAAAAACAAATGGATATTTAAATGACCATTGAGACTTTATTAATAATGAGGAATATGTTAGATACCAATCCAAAATAATACACATGCTTGATAAACTTAGTGTCCAATATTTTATTAATTTCCTTGTGACATATCTTGGATACTCATTCAAGGAATTTATGTTGCCTTTGGTGGACATTAGCTACATCAAACTAGATGATAATGTTGAGTAAAAAAAATTAAAGATCAATGTTAGGCATGTCATTATATAGATGAAACAAATTTTCCTTGAATTGGTTTAGTAGGGCATGATATTTTTATTTTTATTTGAGTGTGAGATAATATCATATTTTTACTATGTGAGGTTCTTCAGTTGTTCATATATTTAAATTAATGGCTTCCTCACCTATCTTAGTGCTACATAAAACTTATATGGTATAGCTGGTAACATGGAATTTCATTGTTTTTAGAATAAACACTAGTGATAAAGTTTCAAAAATAATAAGGTTTGTTTGTAAAATTTCCAATAGTATGGTATTGGCAAGGAATTTGATATTCTACTACATAAAGGAGTTATATAATGGTCTCACTTCTTGGTAATGTAGGTAATAGACCATTGTATTCTACATAAATAAATATCTAATTTGATTTATTTATTACCTTATATGCCATTTTATTAATGAATACATCTCACATCTCTAACTTTGTCTTATAAGGTAATGTTTTGAGTTACAAAAGAGTTTTAGTAATTTTCCTTAATGTCATCAGCTGAGTAGATGGCATTGTGTAGATAACTAATTTTTTTAAAGGACTAGTTATTTTTTATGGAATTAGTGTTTTTATGTTTATATGAATCATTGGTTCATATTAGGCTTGTATTGATGTTTTTACCTTATGTCAACCTCTATATTTCATTCCCTTAATATTTCCATTAAAACTTTACTTTAGGTTCACTTTGACTCAACAATAATACCATCATTCACTCTAAAACACTTGAAAACCTGCAAGCTAAATATTATTTTCCCTATTATGATCTTAAATTCTCCCAAAATATCCAAAACACCACTTATTATTTATTTATCTCCATAACTAGATGTAGACACTCATATTTGGTACTGGAAACTTGGCATTGTTAGTTTTGATGAGGCTTTAGTAAACTTGACTTGTGTCTACACAATTAACTATTACTCACACTCTCTCATAACCATTATTTTTTCTACAAGTGTAGCCTTCCCAAAATTTCATTACTCTTACACAATATTTCCCTAGTCTCTACTTGAATAATATATCAACGTAAACAAAATGTCTCTTAATCTTGGATCATTATTTCATACTTCTTAGACACCTATTGGCCATAGTAAAATGGATTTTTTTATAGAATTTATCTACCTTTATCATAATTTTATGTGTTCCCTATAATGGATATTTTATTAAATTCAAATCATACATTTGGGTTAGCCTATACATCTCACATTTTACTTCAGAGGTAAATTACCCAGATATTTAGCTATGTAAGCATATCAAACCTAAGCCTATTCCTATCTATAAAGAATCTATATGAACTTTTTTATATCTTAAAAATATAAAATAATTCAAATGAGTAGGCCATGTGCCAACTTTTGAGACCATCCCAAGGTCAAAATCATTGGTTTTCAAGCGTCAAAATTGATAAAGAGGATTATGAAACATGATAGTATTACATGAATTTCACATGCACAACTACATGGGATAATTATGTTTAGTTTCATCCATCTTCAAATTATTATGACATAGGTATCACTAATCCATCCACTTAGTAAGTGGTGGTTAAGGTTAGCTCAACCCATCCTTTCTAAACCTATTTTATGAGTCACACTGGTCTCAATACTAAAAAGGTTATAGGGTAAGGAGAAGGAAAATATATTTATTATTTCATGTATGAATGTATTTTTATACACAAGGTCCACTTTAAAACATAGTCACAGTGATCCAAAATATCACAAATCAATGCAGGTATTTTAGATGAATTTAGTAGAGAGCAGACATATCTCACTTCTATAGGTGTCTAAATAGTACGAAACTTAAAATTTTTGAGTTTTAAAATATGTTTCATAATTTTATTCAACAAAAATCCCCTACAAATCATATTTGATGATTATACACTATCACATACTAAGAAAAAAAGCCTAAACAAGCTGAGTACCCTATCTTATAAGTCATTTCCATCTATATCAATTATAGTAAATTAATCATACTAATCTATTACATCCATATTTTTTAAATTTGTATATATATAATATACCTTGAACTAATCTCAATGTTTTGGCTTATTTATGCCATTAAATCTAAAATAAGATAAAATATACTGGTAAACTGATTCCTTGTCTCAAGACAAAAAACTATAGGTTCTTTTAGGGTTTCACTCATCTATATTAGGTTTTTGTATTTTTTATTTACATATAATTTTTATATCTAATTTATAATTTCCCCTCATAGGTGGTATTTTTATCTTTATTTAACCCTATTTTTTATTTAACAAAATATTAATGTGTAAATAGATATAAAACTTGATAGATATATTCAAATTATAACTGATTTAACTTTTTAAGACTTGGTGTATGTATATCTTACGTTTTTAAAGGGTTTTAGGAGAGTAAATTAGGCTAAAAATATAAAATAAATATAGTCACTAATTTTTTCAAGAATTGACCTAATTTGATATTTCCAAAAATAATAATGAATGACACAAATAAATGCTTAGCTAAAAACTATCTAAGACAAATAATCTTAAGGCTAAAAATTAGCACAAAAGCTAATCAAGGTGTCATAAATAGGATTTAAGTTTAAAATTTCCTCCTGGATAGTAGCATGATTCCTTAGAAAATAGTGCATTATACTAGTGTCATCTAATCTACATTAGTGTCTTAATGCAAGGACTGATGTGAACTTATGGGAGCAACTATGTCTAAGTTTGATAGGCATGTTCTTATGTGTATGAAACTTTCTTCATTTTTTATGAACTATTTTGGAATGATTTTGTATGAAAACCCTAGCTCTCCATGTTGTTAGGCTATTTGAGTGGCACAAGTAGTAAAAGTGTGATGTTAATTGGGTAGGTTAGACATCATCAACACCCCAATATATTGAGAGTTTACTACATGAAAATACCTTGATAGGGGATAAATCTTGATGTTTTTCTCCCACTCTAAGTGCCAGTGCAAATGTAAGTGATGTTAGTATGAATTCTAGCTTGAGTGCTTTGATTGAGGCTTGAGACTAGAAATTTGTGTAAATGAGCTTAGGATGACTTTAGATGGATATATGTATAAGTAGGGAAGAATGGGGACCAATGACCTTGATTTTTCACAACTTTTTCTAAGTTTATTTATTTATATTGTTTCATCTAATTTCCATTTAGTGGGTAAAGGGATAAAATTCATGTATTTATACTGATATGGAGATTACGAGAAGTATGAAATAGGTCTAGGCTAACCCTAGGTGTCTTAGGAATTAAAGATATATATGTTGGGGCTGAAAAGAGGTAAGTGACACTATCATGGTCCCTTAGTCACTATCATATTGTGATAGTGTCCAAAGGGGTGCACTAGTGTGTAGGTGGTATAACCTAGGGCCCTAGGGGCCTAGATCCTAAGGGAAAGGTTTAGGACTAATTTTAGTATGTTTAAGGATATGTAATACCTACACTAAAGTTATATAAGGGTTAAAAGAGGGTGTAAGATAGGTCTAGTTCTAAGCTATGGTTGGGTGGTCGCAAGTGACAATCATTGCAATCAAGTGACATTTTATATGATTACATTTCCCCTCTTATTCTATAAATGCAAAAAAGTGAAATGACTAGGATAAAGTAAAAAGAAGCATACCTGGACTTACCTATAAGTCAAATCCTATGAATCTAGATTTGAATTTGTGAATCATGATCTATTATATATCCTAAAAATGAAACATGAATGCATCAGTCATTACTTAAGGAATATCAAACTCAAAGACAAAAATGAGTACAAAGATAAGAGAGAGAAGAAAAGAATGAATACACCTCACTAGGTATGTGAACCAATGTAAAAACCTAGTGACATCCTTTGTGTGTGTAGATAGTGATCAAATTGGTGAATAATTTGGACTAATCTGATGGATTTCTCAATTCCCATGTGTGGATAGATCAAGAACTCAATCCAATTTTAACTCCATCATTGCCCACCCCTTTTTAGTGTATCATACAGTGTGAATAACTTAGATTGGACTCATGGATTGTTTAACCCTCCTATGTAGGTGGCTCAAAAACTCAAGTAGGATATGACTCCATCATTACCTACCCATGTGTAGTATATGCATCTCTAATTGAAACTTTATGATGTAACTAAAACTATGTAGATGGATCTGGGCCAATTCAAAAAATTTGAAATGTAAAATAGCTAAGGGGCCTCTTAAGAACTCAGGAATATAGCTCAGGGAGTACATGGAAATTCCAACCACTATAGACATAAAAAGGCATCAATTTGGTGTGAAACCTGGTGAGAATGTTGTATGAATTATATAATGTGTATAAATACATGGATTTGTCATTCCATCTGAGATGAGCTAGTGTAAAACTAATCAATTATAAATAATGTGCCATGCACATGCCCCCAATTATGATAACTATGCATATGGATTTTGGACTAAGTTTTTGTAATTTATTTATGTGTATATATGAAACTAAAATGGGAGTCATCATGCCATGCATGATTCCCTCAATCTAAGCAAACCTAGTATGATTTTGTATAAAATTTTGTATAAACTAATAAATTCTAATAACCTATGATTGAAACTATGAAAATGTGGGCTCTAATTTTTGTGTTCTTATATAAAATATATATTTTCCTATTTTTGTGGATGCTAAATATTATCACAATCCATTATATAGTAGTGCACTATGCTAGTGTCTTTTATGGCACATTAGTTCCCTATGTGTTATTTTTCTACCAATTAGAATTTGATCTCTGTTTAACTATTTTCCACTATGTTTTCCTAATTTTTAGCTCTACAATTCTAAGTCTATCTACTATAAATTGTACTATGAGTGTACTCAAATGGCCTACTCTCTATGATAAACCCATGTGAATTCTCCCTCTTTTTAGGGGATTATTTTACCTCTACAATAATTGTCCTCAAAATAAAATATCTACATGATGTGTTTTAGGTTGAAAACATATGAGATCTACATGATAAACCAATATAATGTGAATACATTACATCATAATGTACATTGTATTTAACATAAGTTTGTAATGTACAATGTATATTTGATCTAACTTTCACAAGGTTTTAAAGATAGATATAACAATGTAAGCATATATTGAATAATGTAATCTACACATAATTTTTGTAAACTATTTAGGGGATGGGGCGTGATTTCCATCAAAGCACTCAAAAAATAAGGGGAGATACATGAAAACACTCATGGCATTGCAAACTTAGTGTGCAAGCAACAAACAAGAGACAAGTTTCATGTCCATGATGCATACATGAAAGCATACATAAAAACACATGATGCATGTACAGTAGGCCAAGGGGCCATATTAAAAGGGACATAGTCACATGTTACCATATTTTAGAAATCAATACATACAAGGACATGTTTAAATGTCCACACATGCAAAAAACAAGAAATGTTGGCTTAGAGCCACATGAACAAACATATTCAAATGTTTGTATACACAATCAAGAAGGTACACAAGGATATGGGAACATGTATAAATCATACACATAATTAAATGAATTATCATAGAGCCATAACATAATGGCATATTAAAATTCCCTCAAATAGATGTAGAAACAAAAAGACACAATCAAATCTAAACTAGTAAAGTTAGAAATGAAAGTATGCATGAACATGTGGTACAAATCTATATAAGAGCTAAGATATACATAGAGTGATTCCATAGTAGTAGTAGTAGTCAATAAAAAATTAGAGTATTATAGAATGATATAACATGGTAAAGATCAAGTTGTGTATAAGATGCCCCCAATGGGTGAATGTATCAATGTTAAATCTGTATATCTATGTATATGCCCCTAGTGGGTACACAATAGCAAATCTTAATCTATGTGATCGACATGACTCTTATAAGAATATAAAAACACTTGAACATAACAAGTAAATAATGTGTGTATGATAAAAATAACTAGAATAGAATAACTAACTATGTAATACCTATAAAGTATATAAAGAATGTAAACATGGATATGCAAACTATCTAAATTTTAAGTTTTTGAGAAATATTTGAATATTTTTATGTTTTAAATATATTATATTATTTTTTTATTTTATAAGTATTATTCATGTACAAGAAACATGAAAATTAAACTAGGTATAAGGATCAAGATAAAGAAAACTATGTACAATAAGCATCATAAATGAAACTATGTAAATGTAAATGAGGGGTATATGAAACTATGGAAAAGTAGGCTAGAAATGAGTGAAAATGTGTACAAGGAAAGTGTTATGGATAATAATATATGTGATAGTAGGTAATGGTTCTATAATCCCAATATGTCATTGATGGGATGCCTCTGTGTAACACAGGTGGCATCTTCACTTTGTTAATGGTCTATATTGTATTGAATACAATCTAGAAATGTAAACTAAACTAAGAAATATTAATCTAAACTATCTCAATATATATATATATATATAAACAAAATAAATAAATAGAAACTTATACCTTGGTTGTAAAAGCTTCTTCCATTGCAATGTAGATTCTATTAGCTCTTTGAAATATGGTTGCTAAATCTTCTAATGGAAGGTAAAAATGGGAAATATTTTGGTGCAAAATTCTCTTTGGTACCTCTGATTCACTTTGGATTCACTTGTGATTTTGATATCACTTTATTAGCAGTTAGGTTATAATTATTCAAATTGGTTGTTAGTTGGTTTTGGTTTAACCTTATGCTATGATTTGGGTTGAAAAATAAGGATTGGGATTAGAATAAAACTGATTTGAAATGGGATTAGAATTTGGATTGGATGGAACTAATACAAGAGTATTATAAAAATAAGATTGATTTGGTAAACCAATATTTAAATTTTTATTATTGAGTGTGCATGAATAAATACTCAAAAAAGGATTGGATGATTGATTTGGAAATCTATAATGAGTATTCAATCTTTGATTTTTATTTTGGTTGAGAAATATTAGTGAGCCTTGGAGACTCTGATTGGGGTTGATTGGTAAGTTTAAATGTAGATTCAAACTCAAATTAATTTAAACATAACCTTGTGAATTTGGATGAACATTCAAATTTGGTGTAATCAAATGTTGATTGTTTAAACTTGAATTATATAGGAGGCCCATATTCAAATTTAGGTTGACTTGTCACATGATTGGTAAACTTGGATTACGATTCAAGTTTTGAGTGGTTGGGTGCATGATTGGTGAGTTTGAATTTATATTAAAAATTGGATTAGTTGGATAAACTTGTGAAGGAAAATTATTATTGACATTCATGTTAGGGTTACCAAAGGGATTGGTTGTTTGATGAGATTTAAAGTGCATAATCTCTTTCACTCCTTGGGTTGCATGAATTACCATGGAGAATATGTGGCTTGTTTTAAATGGCTCCTCACGTAAGATAGTCTTCCCTTTGCATTGAGATACTTGGTGATGGGTTTGTGATGATGTTATGAGGGAATTTATAACCTCTAAATAACCTTATGAGTTATATTTATTAGGATTAGAGGATTAAGGTTCTTTGCTTGTAATCAATTATTGCAAGTTTTGTATGTCAAAATCATATGGGAATTTTACTCCAAAGCCCGAGGCTTGAAGCAATACTTCATTATTGTTGATATTATATATTTATCAAAGATAGGTGGAGGTTGGAAAACTTTTGGGCTACCCTCATCTTGTTAATCCCATCCTTCCTTTTTTTATTCGGTTATCTCATGTATTTCTACATGATGCTCTTGGCCATTAAAATGAAAGGGATCATTTCTGAATGGATTAACCCTTACATTTAGATTATTTATCATGGTAATTTTCCTAGTGATAGGCAACATGGATAGGATAAATATAAAATTACTCAAACGAATGGAATTTTTAAACTAATAACACTAACCAAAGTGACTAAAAAATTCTAATTCTTAAACTAATTACTTTGATTTTTTTTTTTAATTTTTTGATGTTAGGATGTCTTGATATATTTTTAAAAAATTAAAAGAATTAATTTACAAACAAGGATATTTCAGCACATGGAAAACATAAAGAAACAAAAAACTAATTCTTATTTTAAATAGTCAAGCAATTGGACATAAAAGGTGAAAATTTAGGATAAGGCTCTTGAACAATATTTGGGCCTTCTAATATCACTTACTCATTTATGCTCTCAATCACAGCCTAATATTTCAAGACACTAATCATCGAGGATCTTGACATTCCCATGGCCCAGTAAGTTTGATTTTGAGGGTGTGTGAAAGGTAACTTTTTAGTACTAACCACTAACTAATGTACTAAAGTCAAATAACAAAAGAGGTTTTCCTAGGATTAAGGTTTAAACAAGATTATCTAAGGGAAGTCCTTTGAGATAACTTGCAATACGTTGAGGCCTAATTATATGGAATAAATAGATATATCAGACACACATTATTAGATCTCGTTCCAAATTTCCCAACATAGCCATAAGCGTTTCAGTGTGTTGACAATTGACAATATTGTATTTCAAGGAAACTATTGAAACCCTAGGTATTAGAGCATGAAAGCTCCTCACATCATAATGTGCTTAAAAAATAATTGATTAGGTAATTAAAATAGTTGGATATTGATTTATATACCTCATCAGTATACAAGGTTTAGCCTAATGCATGGTGGTGAAATTCATAGTCAATAGATCCCCTAGAAAAATAAATAAAAAGTAAATGTTCATTTCTTATTTTTAAGTATCATCACTAATGTGATGCCAAGAAAAGAGCATACACAAACACCACTTGGGTAACACAAAAAATTATGAAATTGTTTTTTATTCTCGATTATCATCACCAACACAATACCAAGGGAAGAGCATACATCATTCTATAATTACAAACAAAATGCTGAAACAAAATAATTAACTCCAAACCAAATGTGATGTAATTACTAAAAACTTGGAAAATTGAATTGAAAGTGTTAATAGAAAAATAAAAGAAATTGGTTTTTATTTTAGCCCTTTTACAATTTTTTTTTTGACAAATGTTCTATATAAAATTTGTTAGAGTGTTTATTTTGGCTTGTAATTAAGGTAACATGTAATGGATCAAATAAAAACTAAAAAAATAACAAAAAAACTAATCTCTATGATAAATCTGTAGTTACACAGTAAAATATAAAATCAAAATTATAAAAGGTTAACCACATGAAATAAATTAAAATATAGAGTAAACAAATTTATAATTACAAAATTATTTTGCTGATAGAAATGATAATTTCACAATTACAGTCACCTATTTCATAGTCTAGGATGATGATTTTGTAGCTTACATTAATGATTTGACTAAAAAAAATGATGACTTCATTATTCAAAATGACAATTTCACTATTGGGGATCATGATTTCATTTTTGAAATTCAATTTCATTGTTAACACTATAAAAATAGAAATAGAAAACGTAGATAAATAGAGGGACAATTTCATGGTTTCTAGACAGTTTTATTGTTAATGTTAATGACTGCATAACTATAAATGATAATTTCATAGTTTGGAAGAGTGATTTCTCTAAAAAAATTACCGAATTCACTGTTTACATGTAATAGAGAGTTATAAAAAATTGAAAACATAGGCAGAATTAAAAAGTGAACAAAAAAGTGATGGTAAAAATAAACTTAGGAAAAATAAACTAAAAATATGATAAAAATGATTTCACTATTAAGGGGTACAATTTTGCAATTAATGTTTCCAATTCTATAGTTATGTAGTGATCATGCACAACCAAATAGAAAATTCCAAAAATGACTTGTAGCTTCAACCAACACTTTAAAAAATCAATATTAAACACATATAAAAATAAAAATAGCAAACATCAAATGAATAATGTTTTCTAATTGCAATTATGATGAATGTAGGATGAAAAAGATGAGGGAAAAGTCCTATCGGGTGTGATAAAATGTATTGAAAAAAACCTATAAATGTAAACTAAACTAAGAAATCTTAATTTAAACTATCTTAAACTAATCTATAGCTACAAACCAAAGAAACAAACACAAACTTATGCCTTGGTTGTAAAATCTTCTTCCATTGTGATGTAGATTCGATTAGCTATTTGAAATATGTTTGCTCACTCTTCCAATGCAAGGTAAAAATAGGTAGCATTTTGGTGGAAAATGCTTTTTGGTAGCTTTGATTCGCTATTGATTTTGATAACACTTCATTAGCATAAGTCAGGATGATGAAAATGATGTTTTTCATATTTTTTATAAATTTCTATAGGAATATCCAATGGTGGAGGATTATTTAGATATTTTAAATGATCTAAATAATCTACAGTGGCTAGTGAATCCTCATCCATGAGGATGATGACCATTTCAAATGGTTGAGGGAAATATGGAAATGATTAACTGAGTCACCAAGAATGACTTAAAAGTTTTGACAACTTAAGGGATGATTTAAAAAAGGTGGAGGAAGTTGTGGGTTTGGTTATGATGAGTCAACATGTGAGGGAGATTAAGGTGGAAGATGTTGGGTGAGGTGTAAAATATGGATTTAATATTTAAATAATAATTTAAAAGTGTGCACAATTGATTATTTGATTTATTCAATTGTTTAAATCTAGAGGGAGATGTCATAAACTATATTAATAATAATAATAATAATTAATAGGTTTTAGGTCCATTTCAACACTAAATGTAATTTAGGTGGCGATATGTATCATAATAATCTAGGTTGTTCCAATCATATTCTTCATTTTTGCTAGAAATGTCTAGATTATTTATCAAGATCTTTCCATCTAAAATTTTATCCATTATAGGTATAACTTGATTTGAAGACTCTATTTTTAGAAACCCTCTTTTCATAATTATTATTTACTCAGTGTAATTTTTAATGTGTAGCTTAAGTTCTTGCTCCTTTTGTAACATTACCTATGTATCTAGACCTTTTGCCTTGATAAATTATATATGTGAAGGATTTGAACTAGTGTGTTCCATATATCCCAATCCTTGCTAACAAACATTATCAATTGCTAAGATAAGATTAATGATGCCTTGGTCATGTTTAACTAACCCTTGACCATGATAATCAAATTATTGTAGACATTTTTGACCAAACCCATACTGTTTTAAAAGTGGGATCTCATTTTGGAGAGGTATATTTGTATCCTTCACTTGCTTTACCTATGCTTGTTATATTGTTTCTAAATTTGACCCTTTTTTTAATGTGTTCCTCTATCACTATGAATTTCTTAACTAATTTATCTTGTATAGGTTCCTCATTAGTGATTATGTGTTGCATATGCTTTTTCAATTCGAAACATGAATTTATGTGATGATCATACATTTTATGGTATTATATATATATATATATATATATATATATATATATATATATATATATATATATATATATATATATATATATATTTGTGTGTGTGTATATATATATATATATATATATATATGTATATGTATATGTATATGTATATGTATATGTATATATGTGTGTGTGTGTGTGTGTGTATATATATATATATATATATATCCTCACTAAATGTAGAGGAGGTAGGTTGATCAACTTAGGTTTAATTATTTCCTTTTAAATCTCACTAGAAAATTAATCTAATATTTGAATATTGTTTAATTCAGGAGTTGTATATACACTTTGTTGTGATTTCTTGTTTTGATATGTAACATTTCTTGCCACAAATTGCCTAGGTGAAGATACATATACATGATTAACATTAGTATGCCCTGGAGGATTTTGTCTTGTAATTTGATTTTATAATATTTTAATATTTTCATGTAATAGTTATTTCTAAAATTATCTATCTTATAGTGATAATTTCATCCCTTAGATTCTCACAAGTGCAAACCCTAATTACTTATAATTAAACATGAAAGTACACATCTTGAATAGGATATATAGGAAGGGAAGGGTTTGAAGGATAGATAGGATGAGTATAGAAATTTGAAGTTATAGTATAGGATACTTCACCTCTTGAAGGAGTGATAACATGGACCTAGTTAGAGGGAAAGTAGTTATCACCCTCTTGGAAATGAAGAGAAATAAAAAAATATTCTTTATCCATGAAATTTGGCAATGCACCTTGGAATAAGGATGTTAGGGTAGAATAAATCAAGTCTAAAACCCCTAACACAACCACTATAAAAAATAAACAAAAGGATATAAACCTAATAACATCTAGGGTTAGGGTTTTTGGGCACTATTTAAAGTAAGTTGTTTACCAAATGATTTGACTTTTTAAGACTTAGAGTATGTAAATCCTAGGTTGTTAAAGGATCTAAGTATAATAAATTAATGTAAAAATATGTAATAAATATAACCATTTATTTTTAAAATAATTGACTCGATATGATATTTATAAAAATAGCAATGTTTGACACAAATAAGCACTTAGTTGGAAACTGATTGAGAGAGATGATTTGGAAGCTAAAAATTGGTACATAAGATGATCAGGGTGTCATAAATAAGATTTAGGTGTCATAATTACTCTTAGGTAGTAGCATGGTTCTATGGATAGTAGTACACTACAATAGTGTCCTTTATTCTATGTTGGAGTCTTTGTGTAAGGGTTGATGTGAAATTTTAAGATCAATTATGTCTAAGTCTAATATGCCTTTTCTTATGCGGATGAAACATACTTCACTGTCTATGATCTATTTTGGAATAATTTTGTATGCCAACCCTATATCTCCATGTTGTTAGGTTATTTGAGTGGCATAAGTATAAAAAATGTGATGTTATTAGCATAGGATGGATGTCCTCAACACCCCACTATGTTGAAAGTTTCCTACATACCAATACCTCAAGAGGGGATCAAGTTTGATGTAGTTCTCTTAATCCAAGTGATTGTGAAAGTGTAAGTGATGCTAGTATGAATGTCAATTTAAGTGCTTTGAGTGAGTATTAAGATTGGAAATCTATTTAATATAAGTTTAGGATGACTATAAATGGTTGTATGTAGAAGTAGGGTAGAATAGGGATATACGATCTTGATTTTTAAAAACCTATTTTGAACTTATTTGTTTATATTTTTCCTTTTATTTCCATCTAGTGGGTAAAGGGATAAGAGTATGTATTTATACTAATTTAATGCTTGTGTGGAGTATGAAATAGGTCTAGGTTGACCCTAGGCGTCTTAAGAATTGAAAATAAATCCATTGGGGTTGAAATTATGTAAGGGACACTAGCACGGTCCCTTGGTCACTAACATAGTGCGTTAGTGTCTAAATGGGCACACTAGTGCCCAAGTGGTAGAACCTAGGGTACTAAGGCCCTGAATACTTAGGGGTAGGTCTAGGACTAATTTTGGGATGTCTAAGGATGTGTAATATCCATATGAAAGCTATATATGGGTTGAAATAAGCCCCAATATAGATCTATGGATAAGTTAGGGATAGGTGGTCTCAAGTGACACTCATTGCACTCAAGTAACATTTTATATGAGTAAAATAATATGGCATTCAAATATAAATCTAAAAATTAACTAAAATGGAAATTTAAATTCACAAGTAGAATATGCTAAAAATAATAAGTACAACCAAGAATAAAATACTTATCATTTTTAGTTTCTAGTTTACTATATTTGAGGTATGATAGTGAGAAATAGGAAAATACAAGACTATGATAGCCTAGAACTAAGAACATAATCTGAAGATATTTTTGGATAAGTCCAAACTCCCTAGACAACAATGTAGGTCAATTGTGTTCATTTAATTTAGAATTATCAAAATTGGTTGTAATGGAATGGTAAATCCTCTACAATCTTTTTTGAGTGGGATTAGATAATCATATTTTATAGATGTTTCACCAACATCATTATTTTCCTTCTCTTTGCCATAGAAACCCTAAGTGTGCTTGTGAGAGTTGGAAACCTAAAAAAAAGAGGTGGATTGTAATGTTTTGATTATTTAATACTACCTACGTATCCAAATACTCTAAGGAGGGGATCAATCCACATGTAGTTCTCCCCCTAGAGTAATTATGTAATTATGTTCCTTGACTATATGTATGTAGTTATAAAATTGTCTTTAATACTTGATAATGTTAGATCTTGACTTGATTTGAGATTATTAAAACTTGATTTAAGATTACTCCTAGTTATTGATATTTAACTTGAGAAGAATATGGTTGTTTTTATTAATGTGTATTAGTGTAATATATATATATATATATGGTCCCTATCAAATGAGATTTTTATATGCTTATATAGTGAAACCTTTGAATAGTTTCATTTATCAAACCTTAAAAATTATGTGGGAATACCCAAATGAGTATTTAAATTTGAAACTAGCCATTAGTTGGTGCAAGGATGAGGCCACTCTAGGTTGAAAATTATGAGATAATAGATCTATTTTCTTAGTGTATAATTATCCTATAGAATTAGGGATAGTTTTCCTAAAATTAAAATAGTATGAGATGTGATATAAGATTATTTGAGCACTAAATAAGATTTTAATATGTATAAATGATGGTGAAAAGAGGATATAACCTGCATATAGGTAATGGTTTAGGAATGGAGAATAAGATTCATGTATTTAGGAGTAAGTCAAATATTTTAATATATACCAATAATTAACATTGTCAAGTACTTGTGACTAGATTTAGGTATCTAACTTCCCAGCCACCCTTCCCCCCCCCCACCCTCCCACCACCCCCTGACCTTTATTCTAGTAATTTAATTTGTAGATTAAAGGATAAAATAATACCTAATTTTGTACAAAACACTTATTTTTTGATATGAAGCTTTAATTATGAAATACACTTAATATCAAACCCTAAAATAACACATGAAGTAGTCTTTATTCATATTTGAAATTAAAAAAAATTGAAACTCTAAAATTTGAAATGAGAGAAAGGAAGGAGTACACTTGTATGGAGATGAAACGATATTTTTTTTAGCCTATAAAATATGGTAAAGTATATATAAATGTGTCCCTTAAAAAAGTGCTTAGATATATTATTCCTCATGTTAAACCATTAGTTAATTGAGATTGATAAAATCCCAATTTTAAAACAATAATAAATACCTTGAGTTGAAAATATGCATATTCCAACTCTCATGAATGAGGATAAGTAACCAAATGTATTAATCCAAAAGAAGGCAAAACCATGATGGGGTCATTAGAAGTGAGGCTAAGGCCTTTGAGTGTCACTATAATTAGATACACATTGCCCATAACAAAATATGGAACCACATAATGGGTTCTCTATAAGTAATTCCAAGGTCATTGAGTGTCACTATACTTGAATGTACATTACCCATAAAATAACAAATTACATGGATATATATTGATCTAGATTATAATTGCATGATCAAAATATAATATAAAATATTCATGACCCCATCATAACCTCAGTGCCAATATATTTGAATTGAAATAACCATTTTCCTTTGAATAAATAAACTATATTGTAGTGTATATATGCATGAACCAATATCATGTTTTTTTACTTTTAAAAATGTATATATGTGCATTAACCAGTATCATGCTCCCTAAATCTATTCCAAATAATATAAAATGTTATGCATTTATACTCTCTACTTAATTATATTTGAAACATGTAACTTTTTATTTTGTAGATATTTTTCATATGCCCATACATATGCATTCAAGTGTGAATGATTATGAACTAAAGTATCTATAAAGTGAGTACATATGCATGTCATATTCCCCAAGAATCTATATCAATATGTCAATATTTTTAATGTATTTGATTTTTGATTTACTTGAATCTTTGAAACCTATACTCTATCATGAAATCTGATTTTTGAATTACTTTGAATCCTTAAAACCTATACTATGTCATAAAATCTAATATTTGAATTTGTATGAATATTTGAAACTTGTAAATTTTCATAGAATTTTTATTTTTTTGCTCATGAAGGATTGAATCACTAAGACAATCCCATTGTAATGCCCATTTTTTGAGATTAGGGATGTATCCTACAAGTCACTCATCTCAAAAGAAGAGTTATCTGTATCATGTGATAAATATTAAAAAATGTAGCGAGGTAATTTTTTGTTGAAGCATGTATGTAACATAGTGAATTTGAGGTATGCAAGTGTCATGTATAGATAGATATAACAATGAGAAATGTATTAAATTAACCGTATCTAAATTATATTATGCAATAAAAATGCATGATATGGATCATGGAACCACTAATCATGTTCAATAAGCAAAACATACAATGTCATGCAATGTGTGAAAATGCTAAGGGTCACATATAAGGGACATGTTTAAATGTCTTTAATACAATAAAAAATCACACATATAGGGCCAAGGGCCATAAAAAATGGAAGCATTCAAATGTCACACACACCCAAAAAATATTTCACACATAGTGCCAAGGGACAAAAATAATAAAAAATAAGTGTTTAATCTATCATGAAAGAAAATAAACAACATTAAAGGAACATAGAACAAGTGAAAACTATTCTACATAAATCATATGTATGAATGTCACATCATAACAAAGTAACATATCCATTTAGTATAATGCAAGATATGATTAATTATAAATACACTTGTAATATATGTATCTCAACATGGTCAAGAGATCATCAATAGATGTAACTTGTGATAATGTAACTTGTAAAAAAAATATCCTAGCATAGCCATGACCATTAGGTAAAAGGGAGTCCAACATCTAAGAATCCATGTATAGTATGTATGTCCTACATCACATTCATATACCTTGTGAAATAAATGTGTATGAAAATAATATGATATATATAAGAATATATGATAAATAACATATGTAAATAGGTAAACTAGTAACTCATGTCATGCTCACATCCTTATTTTTTAATGTCAAGAATATTTTAATTCTTTTATTTTTAAAATATTTTTGTTTTTTTTTTGGATTTGTAAATATTTGAATTTTTTTTATTTTTGAAACTTTTTATTTTTTAGTATTTTTTTAAACTATTTGAAAGAAAATACCCTATGATTCCATCAATTGGAGAGCCATAATGCATGCCTATATCATATATTTTGACGTTGAATTTTTATGAATGAAAAGTGATACATATAGAAGAATCCAATTTGAAAAGGAATTATGTTTTGTAATGTAACTATCATGATCACTACTCATAATATATTTTATAGTATGTGTAACTCTAAAAGGTGCCAGACTTGGAGGAGTCTATTGTATAGTAGGAGAAGGTGTCACTACTATTTTCATTGTGTAACATATTGAAATGTCGAAGGTACTATTGGCCATAGTTGTCCCACATACCAGGCATATGTCTAGTTACTAAACATCTTAATATAGAGAAAGAGGTAGAGTTCTTAATAGATCAAATGATAAAGATGGTCTAAACTAGCTCTAGATGGAATGAGTGGAATAGAGAGATCATGAAGCTCACAAAAATTTTGAAACACTTTAAGTTCACTTAAAGTATAGGTTTTCAACTTCTAAAGATTGGTCCTAAGCTATAGAGACCCTATAGAGTGTTAGGAGTACTCAAGATAATCATGGGAGTGCATGGTATTCATCTATTCCACTCATTCCATTTGGAGCTCATCCAGACATTTGGCTCTAGTGATAAAAAAGCTGAGTGACCATTTTGATGCTACTAGATCTCACATGTGTGGATAAATCAAGGAGATTTGGTCACATGGGTTTCCTCATAGTATTCTTAGGATACCATGTGACATGTTTCATCTACCTAAATTTAGTAGAAGATATAAGGGTTCAAATTGGGATCCCAAGACAAAATCCACTAGGTTTCTATACTTAGCTAATTTTTAGAGAGCCCAAATAGAGCCAATGGATCATATTCATGAGGTCATATCTAACACATACAGAAGATTCAAATAAAATGGTTAAAAGGGTTTGTTCCCTATTATAATAATATCATTTATTCTAAGTTTCAACTCATTCTATATATCATAATGAAAGATATGCATGGGAAAAATTGGCTCCCAATGCAGAATTTACTAAGTTCTAATACTTAGCCTTTTTTAGATCAGACCATCTTCAAGACGTCATGCAAGATCATACAAACCAATCAACTTCAACATTTTATAAAAGCACCTAAAAATCTTGAATGGATAGTGGATTATAAAGGTTTATTCTTTTCAATGTTAATTCCGTTCTCTATAAATTTGGTGTCCCCAAAGTCTTTACACTTCAATTTATAAAATTGTGAAGTTGGTCAAAAAATGGTATGTCTCCATAAATGTCATTTTTAAGACCCATAAAGTGACCTTTTGGATCCAAAATACTTGGAAAGAACTTGAGAAATAATTTACAAGTGACAAGTATCAAGCATGTGGGATCTCAAGTAAGACAAATGGTCAATGAATCCCAATGACCAATGAGAAAGCGGGCTTGGGATAGTGGGTCTTAAACATCCATAGTCAGCATTTAATTAGATCTCAAAATATGATGGAGTGAAATGGAATCAAAAGGTAAATTATATAGGGTAATTTCCTACAACCAATAGCAAAGGGATGAGAAGGTACATTCGATGAAGGTTGACAAAGCAAAATGGACCCAAACTGACAAGCAAGCTAAAAGGACCCCAACTTGAGTTTGACCCAAGTTGGAAAAAAAGTAAAGGAAAATATCTTGATGTGGACTTGAGTTGGACTAGAATGTATTTAGCTAGGTTCATATAGGTAAAATAGGTCTTTTAGACCTAATATATACCAAAAGAGGGACTTAACATTGAATAAATGCGATCTATATTGATTATAATAAAACCAATATCCTTAGATTGGTTTTCATATATAGTTAAGATAGGTCCATATTTTTAAGAATGGAGTAGGTATTTACTTTCAATAGAGGTACATGTAGTCTTTTAACCATGATCTCAACTTTGAAAAATCATCACTTAGGAAAACTTGAGGCATGGCTCAGTCAGACACATGAATATGAAGATTTTGTCCTCATAATGAGGTCAGGTGGAAGATCCAAATAAAAAGGACTTAGGGAATTATAAATTAATTGGATCATTAATTTGAATCAATATCATGACTTGCCAATTTTAGAAAACTCTTATCTTCTAGTGTAGCTTATTCAGCCAATAGATTGATTTAGATGATTTTTGGGAAAATCACAAAAATCTTACTCACAATAACTTGTTCTAATTAGACTAAAAGCCTAGTGAAATATCTCTTGAATCTGATAGCTCATTGATTATCATGAAAAATGTGCTCCCCCAATCTCTCTCTCTTCACCTTCTATATTATCCCTTTCTTTCCATTTTGTAAAGGGTTCCCAATTTTTAGACTTTTTTTTATCTTTTTAGAAGACATGACATTCCTTGAGATAATGCAAAGTATGTTCATATTGATTAGGCTCAAACCTATCCAAAAAATTTAATAACTACCTCTTGATGCAATATAAGAACCTTCATGCCTATTTCTTGCCTTAGATTTGTTTATTGAGTCATGCACTATGGCATTATGTGAAGAAAAATCTTCCTTATCCATGGTACTTCTCTCTAACCTTGTTTAGGGAGTTTTAAATGTTGTTTTCAAGTCTATATTAGTGTTATAATTTGAACTTATTATATGAAATACTTATGCAAATTATCTTGATCTTGAGCTTGTGTGATCTAGTATTATCTTTAATAGATCTAGTGTGGGTTTAAGCTTATAGGAGTTTCCCTCTTAAGTTTACTACATCACCTGGTTAACTTTATTAGGATCCATTTTCTATTTATAACCCTTTTCCATATGAATCATTACTCTTATCTTTAGTTTAGGTGAGCATCAAGAGGAATCCATCCTTCTCCAAAGGTTTAACCCCATTATATGATACCCACAGCCTAGGGTTAGCCCAATACTAAATATTAGTTAGAGATAGCCTAAATAACCCTCTCCAAGGGTGTAAATTAAGTCTATAATAGTTTTTGGCATTCTTTGTGGGACTAAGGTCCAAATAAATGGAAGAATTTTTGGTTTTGTTCTTTTGCATATCAGCCTTTGGAGGCATTCTAGCAAACATCAATGGTGACTCCAAGCATCTATTAGCTAGTTTAAGTATCCCAAGTGCCTAATCATCATCATTTAGTATGTATAATCATCACCCATTTGATCAAAATGCATTTTCATTTGTTCCTTATCCTTCATATCAAGTCAAGAATACTTATGGCTTCACCCCAAGTGGTCCTCAAAGTTTAATGAAATAGCCTTATTATGATCCACACTAGTAACCTAATCATTTATAATAGCCCTATAGTGACCCTATCTATCCTCCATATCAACCCACTTACCCCTCTATCCAACCTTATCAAAACTATGTTTTTGCTGCTACATCTTTATTGGCACTCAAACCAACTATGCTAAAATTAGAAGAGGTAATGAAGAAATGGGATAGGGAGCTTGATATGATCCCTTAACATTTCAAAGAGAGGCTAAAGAAGTCAATTCAAATGTTAAAAAGTAAGTAGATATCTATTGGATAAGAATTCCAACATGGTGCCATCAATGATGATTTGTTTGAAATGAAGAATTTGATCCAATGGTGGATAGATAGATTAGTGGGGTGGGGAAACCAGAAGAACTAATCCAAAAAACCTCAATCTTGCCAAGTCTCACCCTTGTCAGTTGAATAACATGAAGTCATCCCATCATGAATCCTCTCCTATGCCAATGACCCTAATTTTTTCATACCCTCTCTACACCCTCTCCCACACCCATTTGAGAAAAGGAGGAGGTGGCCAAATATTGAACATTCCCCTCATGGAAATCAATCAAAGAGGGAACATAATAGAAAGGAAAAGTGTCAATTGAGGTAGTCTAGAATCTAGTTCAAAGAGAAGATGTGTTATCTTAGCTCAATGAGATTACTCTACCAAAGTTTCAAGACTCTCTTTAATTTCCCTAATAACCACCTAAAAGAGCCTTTAAGGTCCCTAATTAGAGGGATACTCTACTAACGTACAGACAAGGTAAACTATTTCACCTTCCCACCATCTCCCTCATGAAGAAGGAACCTATTTTACAAAGAATAGAGGAGGAGCTTGTAGTTATATTGGAGCCTAAAGAGGATAAAACAAGTTTATATAATGAATAGATCATGATAGATAGTACACTTCCTTTAAATTGAAAAGAGTTGAGTTTTGATCTGACTTCTTGGCATGGAATTATTATTTTAGAGCCTGAAGGTAGTACTAATGCCTTCACATTTCAATATATGGATAGAAATGGTGTGGATAAGAGTGGGGAAGATTTTTTTTGGTCCCAAGAGTTTCACTTTATCATGGTTAAAGATGAAAATAATCAAGATGCAAAGATTGATAGATTCAATCAGTCAGCTGACCATGTTGGAGAGGTCATAAATGAGCTTGAAGAAGAAATAAAGAAAAAAGAGCATCAAATGAAGTATGGAAATATCTATACCATGACTTAATGGATTAGATAGAGGTATTAAACCAATCTATACCTCCTTTAGATTTTGAACGTGAACTTCCCAATCAAGTTTAAGAGTTTGACTACTCTCATAATGAATTGTCCTTCGAAGATGATAATGATGTTTTCAAAAATGAAGGATAATGGTCAGCTTCAAAGCCAAAAGGATATGAAATTTAGATCCATGGGTGGATTTATGATCTACCATATGGCCCCTTTCAAAGAAAGTAGAGCAAAGATGGTGTTGAAGATGGCATTGTCTTAGATGACCAAGAGGAAGCTTCCTTTTGGGATTACTTAGATATTTTCTACCTAAGCATAGATATTCAACCAAAAACCAATTTTGAGGAGCCATCATATGTTGTGCTTATTTTAGAGTATAAAATTAAGACATAAAATGAGGAGGTTACGAGACCCTACAATCCAATTTGGAGAAAGCCTTGAATAAATGGACCAATATGTCTACATTAGAGACATGTTTGTCCCATGTAATCCACTTGAGAGTAATCCAAAGGGATCAACATCTAGGCATCTTAGTTCACATATCATGATATCTCAAAATCAAGGTGTTTTCTAGCCTGGTCCATCATAAGTATTTCTATCCTTTCTATTTGATCTAGGTGGAAAGTACTTGTAAATTATAACCTTGTATATATATTAGATTAGATTTAATGTTTTTCTCCAAGTGCCTTTGTGCACATTTTTTTAGTACCTAGTTGTTCTTTCTTGTTCTAGGTTATTTTCCTTTCTATTATGTACCTTGGGCACTTTATTTTTTATTTTTGTCCTTTTATCTCAAGAGATTTTCTAGAAAATGGGTAGCCTTGCATCATCTTCATGATCAAATTAGTTGCAGAGAGGTGAATCCATGCCCAATGGATCAAACAAAGTAAAATGAACTAGGTTCTCAAGCATAGAATGCATGCTTCCCAATGAGTTACTAGAAATTTTGGATATATTTGGACCACATACATGAATGTGCCTAGTTACTAAAGGTCCTGATGTAGAGAAAGAGGTAGAGTTCCTGATTGATCAAATGATCAAATTGGTCTAAACTAGCTCTGGATGGAATGAGTGGAACAAAGAGATCATTAAGTTCACAAAAAAATTAAAACATTTTAATTTCATGTAAAGTGTAGTTTGTTAATTTTTGAAGACTTATCTAGAGCTATAGAGACCCTATGGAGTGTTAGGAGTGATAAGGATAAAAATGAGAGTTCATGGTATTTATCTAGTCCACTCATTCCATCTGGAGCTCATCCAAACATTTGGCTCCAGTGATAGAAAATTTGAGTGACCATTTTGATGCTATTATATCTCACACATGTGGATGACTCAAGGAGAGTTGGTCACATGGCTTTCTTCATAGTAGTCCTAGGCTACTATGCACCAGGTTTCAGCTCATCTATCTAAATGCAGTAGAATATCTAAAAGTTAAAAGTGGGATCCTAAGACTAAATATGATAAGTTTCCATACTTGTCTAATTTTTAGAGAGTCCAAATAAATCCAAGAGAGCATATTCATGAGGTCATATCTTGCATGTACATAAGAGTCAATGAAATTGGTCAAAAGGGTTTATTCATTGTTATACTAAGATTATGTGCACTAAGTCTTGGCTCATGCACTATATCAAAATGAAAGATATGCATGGGAAAATTTGGATCCCAATGTAAAATTTGCTAAGTTATAATACTTATTATTTCTTATATTGAACCGTCATCAAGACATCATGTAAGATCATATGGACCAGTCAACTTCAACATTTTATAAAAGCATTTAGAAAGCTTGAATGGCTAGTGGATTAGAAAGGTTTATTCCTTTCAATGTTAAGTCCATTATCTACAAATTTTGTGTCCCCATGATCTTTGTACTTCAAGTTATAAAATTGAAAAGTTGGTCAAAAAATGGTAGATGTCTATGCGAATGTCATTTTTAAGACCCATAAAGTGACTATTTAGATCCAAAATCATTGGTGGGAACCTAAGAAGGAATGTGGGGCTGACAAGTGTCAAGTACATGGGAGATCAAGAAAGTAAAATTGTCATCAAATCCCAATAACCAATGAGAAAGTGAGCTCAGGGTAGTGGTTCCCAAAGATCCATGGTCCACATTTATTTATATCTCAAAATTTAATGGATCAAAATGGATTCAAAAGGGTCAATAATCTAGGTCAATTGCCTATATCCGATATCAAAGGGATGAGCTATTATGTTCAATAAAAGTTGATAAAGAAAAATGGACCCAACTTGATAAAACAAGATAAAAGGACTCCAACTCAACTTAAACTTGAGTTGGCAAAAAAGTAAAGGAAAAGAGCTTGATGTAGACTCAATTTAGACTAGAATATATTGAGATAGGTCCATAAAAGTAAAATAGGTCTTCTAGACCTAATATTTACTAAATGGGTGGTGTCTTGTTACCAAAAGAGGGACCTAGCATTTAACAAAGTGCCATATATATTGATTATAGTAAAACCAATATCCTTAGATTGGTTTTCATCTATAGCTAAGCTAGGTTTATATTTCTAAGCATAGAGTAGGTATGTACTTTAAATAGAGGATGTGTATTCCTTTCAACATGATCTTAGCTTCGATAAATCATTACTTAGGTAAACATGAGGCATGGCTCAGTCAGATACATGAATATGAAGATTTTTTCCTCATAATGAGGTTAGGTGGAAGATCTAAATTAAAAGGACTTGGGGAATTGGAAAGTAATTATAGTATTCATTTCTAGAAAGATCATGACTTTCTAATTTTGGAAAACTCTTGTCTTATAGTATAGCTTATTCAACGAATGGAATAATTTAGAGTATTTTTGGGCAAATCATGAATATCTTGCTCATAATAACTTGTTCCTGATTAGACCAAAATATTAGTGAAATATATCTTGAAGCTGAAAACTCATTGATTATCATGAAAAATGTGCTCCCCCTTCTCTCTCTCTTCCCCTTCTCCTATATTATCCCTTTTTCCATTTTATAAAGGGTTCCCATTTTTTTAGACTTTTTTAATCTTTTAAGGAGATGGGACATTCTTTGAGATAATACAAAGTATGTTCATCTTGATTAGGCTCAAATCTATCAAGCATTTGTAATATCTACCTCTTGACATAATATAAGGACCTTCTTTACTTATCTCTTGCCTTGAATTTGTGTCTATTTAGTTGTACACTATGGAATTGTGTGAAAGAGAATATTCCTCATCCATGGTCCTTCTCTCTGACCTTGATTAGGGAGTTTTCAATGTTTTTTGCATGTCTAGATTAGTGTTCTACTCTAAACCTCTTCTATGAAATACTTATGAAAATTAGCTTGATCTTGAGGTTGTGTGAGCTAGTATTGTCTCTAGTAAATCCAGTGTGGGTTCAATCTTATGGGAGTTTCCCTCTTAATTTTGGGGCATCATCTGGTTAAATTTATTAGGATCTATTTTCTATCTCTAACCCTTTTCTTTGTGAAGCATTAGGCTTAGCTTTATTTTAGGTGAGCATCAAGAGGAAGCTAGCCTTTTTTGGAGGTTCAACCCCATTATAGGATACCCACAACCTGGGGTTGTCTTGATATTATAGTTTAGTTGGAAAGAGCTTGAAAAACCCTCTCAAAGGGTTAAAATTAATCCTATAATAGGCACTACCCTAGGATGTACTATATAATATGAATATCTATTTGAATTTTGAAAAAATCTTTGATGTGAATATTTATATCAAAGAGTGTGTACCACTTTCTTTTAAATTTAATGTCTATAAAGATCCAACATGGATGAAAAAATAGTCTCTTTAATGTGCTCTTAAATAGGTAAAATGATAAATTATGGTGGTTATGGGGGAGGATGAGGATATGGAATTGACTATAGAGGGTACTTGTATTGAATGCTTGAAAATTTTATCACTTGATTACAATGTATATATTTGATACATTGATGTACTATAGATGGCACTATGTGGATATTTTGTATCCAAGGGTGTCCTAATAACATATAAAAGGCACATGTGCTTATTAAGTCTAAGAACTTAATTTCCATTCTTCCTAAACTAGCCTTAAGAGGTAGCATTATATGCCCAAGAATATTTTTTATTTTTCCATTGATTTCTTTGACTACTTTTGATGTAGCTTTTAAATATTTCTATGTATATGGGTTATTTTTTGAAATAATCTTAAATAAAGAGTGAATTTATATCTAAATCATCATAAATAATCTCACTGTGATTGAATTTGATCATAGGATATGATGTTGATGTGCCTGCAAATGTATCAATTATAACATCTATTGGATAACCATATGGTGAAGGAGGAGGATTTGAATTTTAAGCATGGTTTACCTCTAAATCATCTATATATTTTTCCATGCCTTGATTTTTAAATTGATTATTTAATATTTTAAACTTTTCATTGGCATTTTTAATTGTTTATCCTCCTTTATGGGTGTTCTTAACTTAAGAGTATTATCATCAATGAGATCTTGTAACTTATGCCTTAATTATGGGTGTTGTCAATCTATTCATTTAATTAATTAAGTTTAGTTTATGTCATATCAAACTAGGGCTGGTGTCCAATGGTAGTTTTTAATAAGGTATAAAGGATAAGGAATATCATATGTGTTTTGGGGTTTTTTTATGGATCAACTAATTCTAAGGATCTAGCCTACTTGCATGAATAAAAATCTACTCTATAACTTGTGAAATCAAATACACTTGATAAATTTAAATGATTATAATGGAAACACACTTTTTTGAATTTTAAATGCTTTAAAACAAACACTCTTTCTAAATTTTAAATGCTTGTTGTAATTAAAATACTTGATAAGTGAACACTCTTTCTGATGAAGGGAAACACACAATCTATTTGAATAAATGTAAATTGAATAAAATAGAAATTTCTTCAAAAGGAAAATAATTAAATTCAAATAGATAAAACACACATGAAACATAAAGACCTGTGGTTTAAACACATAACATAATATGTTTCATAAAATAATAAATAACAAAATTTAAAACACACAACAATAATTAATAAACATAAATACCATAAAATCAATCTTAATTTCTTGGTTGAGTGGGCCTTGTTCTCCCTAAAAATAGGTGGTATGTTGGAAATATTGTCATTGATGTCAAAGGTTTAGTATTATTGGTGATAAAGGCCCCATTGCATTTAATGTTGTTTATCTTGGCTAATATGAGTTAATATTTATTTAATATTAGCGAATATATTTTTGGTTGCATATGAGACAAAATAAGGGCCCATGGAGAAGTCAAAGAGTCACAGGATAAAGACAAAAGAAGGATGGGATGCATTTTCCCATTAAGAGTCATCTTGTTGAATACCAAGAGTCACCAAGTGAAGACAAAAGAGTAAAGGGCAAATTTCTCATGAAGTGACACTTTAAGGAATACAAAAAGTCACCAAAGATAAGGACAAAAGTGGGAAGGACGTTTTTGGTCATGAAGGGTCACCACATGACTTTTCAAATGCTTGGATATGAAGGGTCATCCAAGATTGGTGCCATTTTTCATGAGGATTGAAGGGTCACAAAGGGAGAAGGCCAAAGGTCATTTGGAAAGCTATAAATAAATGATTGAGTAGCCATTTGTAATGTGGATGAGAGAGGTTGATTTGATATTGTAATATCTAGCTTAGAAGTGCAATTGTGAGAGATGAATATGATTTTTATTTGTTATATCTAGCTTAGAAGAGCAAAGGTGAGAGAGAGGAAGGAGATGTTGTATTGATCTATCATTTGTTGAGATAGCAACATTGAGAGATAGGTGTGTGGTATACACAAAGGGGTTGGTGCTCCTATGAGTTGGTTCTCATGAATTGTTGTTGGGTTGGTGCTCAGCAAAGGGGTTGGTGCTCCTATGGGTTGGTGCTCATGAATAGGTGCTAGGTTGGTGCTCGGCAAAGGGGTTTGAAGCTCCTGTGGGTTGGTGCTCACAAATTGTAGTTGAGGTTTGTACTTGGCAAAGGGGTATGGTGCTCCTATGGGGTTGTTCTCATGAATATATTTGAGATTGATTCTCTATGGTTTTTCCCACATTGGGTTTCCACGTTATATCTAGTGTATCTCTCTGTCTTGTGTGATGTTTATTGTTTGAGTTTTATTGCATATCTTGAATGATTGATTAAGTGGAATTTGGTTAAAGGAAATATTTATAAGATATATAATATACTGATTCACCCCCCCCCCTCTTAGTATATTTTGTGCTTAACATGGTAGATCAATGCTTAAATCTTCAAAAATATAAAATCTTCATTAATTTTTTAAAATGATTACAATTTTTTGTTACAATCTAAATTTTTTAATCCATGCTTAGTATAACTCTATATTAAATCTCACAATGAATAAGAAGGTTGTATTTATAATCCAACTTTAACAAATTATTATTGGAGAGTAAAAACTTTATTTTATAATCCTAACAACCTAAAATCTCATATTCTTATTCTAGAAAACTAACAAATAAATTTGGAGCTGATTTACTAACCTCAACAAACTAACAAATTAGTTTACAAACCAATTCTTATGGTATGTTAATAACTAAACAATAATATAATGAATTTAGTTTACTCTATCAACTTTTATGTGTATGATATTCATAGTTGAAGTACTATAAATATCTTTCCTTATTTAAGAATACCTATTTTTAGAAACACTATAAATAGATGTCTAAAACTAGGTAACGATTATCTTTTGCTTGCATGATTTCACAATTACAGACCTCTGTAGTATTTTTGTCTATTTTTAGAAGTTATATTTTTTTAATTCTATAAATAGAAACACTATAAAACACGTTCCAAGACATGCCTTCATGCTTCCTTTAGCATCCCAAACCTCAAAATTAATTATTTGTATACTTGTACTCAAATATAGATAACTTGGAGCTTAGATGATGTACTTTAGAGCTTGATTGTTGAAATCTTGAGATTCGACTATGCATGAACATAACCCACTAAAATACTTATAAATTTTGCATACTAGCTCAGGTCAAGACAATTATTTTTTTAAATTGTCTATTTTTTTAGAGGAATATGAATATAAAATTATATTCATGATTAAATATGTTCTTGATGACTATTTTTAAAATTTTACAAATCCTTCCAAATCTACCCTTACACATTCACAAACCAAAATATCAAACAAACCAACACAAAAACACGAGACATTTTTAGTTAATACAAAGGTATTTGAATGTCTTATATGATTATATATGAATGGTACATCTATATAAATAGAAACTAAAGAATATTGGATATGATTTACATTAGACTTAAAAGTTTAATGAGGATCTCCAAAGCTACATGAAGAGTATTCAGTATTTTTTATTTGAGAAGTTCAAACTTTTCTATCTTCCTTGATGACTCATTTTAGCCTGTATGTACAACATTTGACATATTTTTTCCAACATTTTTTTAGAAAACAAAAACAATGTAGATTGTAATGACTTATAAAGAATAGACTAGATACATATCCAATATTTCATTCTATAAAAATCATAAGTTATTAAACTACATCTAAGTCCACTTTTAGAACATGATTTATGCAATATAAAATGAAGTTTTTTTTACTGATATAATGATCCATTTTATAGACTCATCATTCTCCCGCACTTAAACTCATACATGTTTTTATGCATGATATTATTTTCTTTGTATATTTATCTTTCTCAATCATTCATTGTAGGAATGGCCCTTATCGAAATCAATCCATGGATTCTATAAAAAATCAGCATTTTCCATCTTTCTCAATATTCATAATCTTGTTATATATTTGTTTCCTATGATGGTGAAGTAATGTATACTTTAATATTATTTTGATATAATTTTTTTATGATCATTTCAAGAATGAAATATATCTTTAGTTTTGAATATTGGATCCTATTTAAATACTTCACACCTTTTCTTATTGAAATCCATATATGTTGAACTAAATATCTCAATGAACTTTCTTTTTTAATTAATGCATGTTTTATGTTTTTGAAAAGAGCCACTATTTATTGGTTTTCAACTCCTTTCCTCTTTTCTCTCCCACAATTATACTGATGCATGTCCTCATGCATGAGGAGATTATTTACTCTCTCTCTCTCTCTCTCTCTCTCTCTCTCTCTCTCTCTCTCTCTCTCTCTCTCTCTCTCTCTCTCTCTCTCCCTCTCTCTCTCTCTCTCTCTCTCTCTCTCTCTCTCTCTCTCTCTCTCTCTAACCATTTCTATTATTTTCTCAAAAATTTGTGTTAAGTGGACCTATTTTTAATTTAAAATCTTATAACTATATTTATAAATAAAATAATAGAATAAATACCTCAACCATACTCCTAGTTGTCAGTTGATTTATTTATGTTGATGTGGCTAAAGTTTTATGATGCTAAAAGAGACTAAAAAGGTAAAGTGAATTAGGTACAAGTTTATTGTCGATTAGGTAAAAAAGCCAATTTCTAGTTTTCAACTTTTTCCTTCCTTTATTTTGCCCTTAATCAACCATTTTATAGTTTTCTAATCATATCTTTTTTATACAGTGTAAGTCCTATTAGCAAGATGGTTTTATAACCATGAATTTCAATAATGCTTGAAGGATTTCATTATTGAATTTTCTATTTTTTTTCTTTTTTACATTTTTTAATTTTAAATAAATGATAACATGATTATAAATTGAGAAGTGGTTATTTTAGTTCCTTTATAGCACTGAAATCAACTAGAAAACCAATTTTACTCATTAACTTCCTTATGTGAGCCAACTTTACCAAAATCAACCCATGTGTAAAGCATGAAAAAACAAAGTCTTCATTATTATTCAAAAATATTTACATGACTTGTTCAATGATGCATACACTTCAACATGTTGGTTTGGTTATGATCCAAATATGTTTTTATTAATTAGTTTGTTATTAGTTATTTTTTATGCTCAGGTTATTTACCCATTTTTTTATTTTATAACCAAATTATTCACCTATAAACTTATAAATATTACTTTTATATAAAAATGAAATAAGTGATTTGCATTGAATATATTTCTGAATTAATTCCTCTCAGATCGAGACTAAGTAGTGTTATCAAAGCCACCTATTAAATAAGGAAGTCATGGATTTGTAGGTGGAAAGAGAGAGAGCTATATAGTAGGTTGAATATTGAACCTATAAAATTCATTATCTAGGACACTTTAATGGAACGATAGAGACTATTTTAATGGATAATTATGGTTGGGGATTTTAGAGGGAAAAATAAAACCTATGGCTAAAAGTTGTGTCACTTTATCTAGCAAATCCTAAACATAATTCTCCTTGAAATCATGATGTCACACATCATACACTTCCCCAACTATAGATAGTGGTTTTATATTTCTCATTGTATCAACCCTCACTTAAGAGGATAATTTACCATATCATTTAGCCACCTGATGAATGTAGAGCAATACACTGCACAGTGCTTGTGACATATTGCTCTTCACTATTGTGGCTATTCCTATCATTATTTTATATGTTAATGAGACTTGGATGGTTGATCTTGTGGTGGATGATATGTTTATTATAATAGTGAAATTTATATTAATATAAAATCTAAGTCTATTTGGAATTTCTAGAAACAACATGACTCAATAAACTAAAAAATGGCATAATAGATCAAAATTGGTACAATAGGTTTAAGTAAGATTTGTTTAATATTATTACCCTTATGCATGTGGGATCCACTAGGAAAATAATGAGTATTATTTTGTTTTTACATGAAAAATAATAATTTCAATGTAAGTAATCTAATTATCTCATCCTAAAAGCCAAAGATATATAAAATATTTTTAGTATGCATGAATAAATAATTTTAATAGGAAGATGGATAGACTTATTTTGGCAGTCACTTTCACAAAATAAGAGGTCAATATTTTGAATGCCTTCTAAAGGAATTTTTTTGTTGTTTATTTTTCACTTTGATTTTTGAGAATATTCTCTTTTTTGAAAACATTGTAAGGAAAAGGAGATATAAGGGTGTAATACGGGATATAAGGTGTGATTGATTTTTTGTCAAATATCTAAATATTTTGTATATCAAATCTACTTATGAGGTTCAAGTCAAAACCTAGAGTAACATTCATCTTGTTGTTATTTTACTTCTTTGTAAGTCATGACAAAAAATTGTAAGATTGATTTCTGAAAATGGTAGATTGTCACCTAAAAACTACAAGGAATAGAGTTGGAACATGGAGAACACCCTCATTTTTAATGACTTATGGTAAATCACAAATAAATAGACCACACCACTAACTTAAGCTAAAAAATTGGTTGAGTTCTGGAAATTTGATAAGTATGCACTTGCACTAATAAAAGCATCTTACATTGAATAAATTATCATTCATATAGAGGTAGTTAAAATTAGTGCATGGAATTCTTGTAAAGCATTAAAATATATCTATGAAAAACTTCCTTCTTGTAATAATATTGATCTCTTAATGTAGTTACTTAATAACAAGCTTAGTATTGACAAATATGTATCAAAATATCTCTCACATGAAAACATTAAAATAAGAATACTGCAGAATTATTGAGAAAATAGATGATGACATGTTGATTTCTATCACATTGAATGGCTTTAGTTTTACATACACTAATTTTGTTGAAATGCTATAGTTTCATGATAATTTAATGGTGCCACATTTGACTCTATTTGTGAGTTTTTGATGCAACATGAGTGATAATTTACAAATAATAAGAGTATGCTAATTGAAGAGGCTCACTATACAAATAATAAGTCCCATCATAGAGATCATTTCCATGTACAATGATAGTTTCATAAGCATTATTTTAAACACTCTTCGAGTCAATCTTTGAGATACTCTCCACACTATTATAGATGGTTTCCACAAAATTCTCATCGGCACTCTCCAAGATCTTCAACATGAAAACATCACCAGAGGTAGTCTTCTCACTCCTTTGGTTCTTTTAGTGATTTAGTTAGATCTTGTTGCCATAAGAAAGAGCCAAATGTTTCAAATGTGGTGGTATTAGACATTTTGTCGATGTGCATGTCCTTCTTGATAACCCCACTCTCCAAATTAAAATAAAGATAAGGTAAATTATGTGGATCATTCTAGTGGTAGATATTTTTTTAGTCTAGTTATTCTAACACATCCTCTAATCAAGAGGTGTCCTATATGGCTAAGGTCTAGGGTCCTGATAGACTTGATAGCTTGTTATGAGTTATCAATGATTCACCCTTCTTGTGTAAACTTATAGGCTCAAGACTAGGATCTATTGTAGTAGCATTTTTTGGCTTGTGTTCTTGTATTTTGTTCCATTTTTGGATTTCTCTATCTGATATTCATGACTTGGAGTAGATAATGTTAGTTTTATTTTGTCTCTCTCATTACACAGCTTCTCACCTCTTGCTTGATAGGGGGATAATATATATCATTGGTTGGTCTTTGATCAATCATCAATGATAGTATGAGTTGATAGGGGTTGATAACACATTCAATATTAAGAAAAGGTTGTTAGAATTTGGTATACATTAGGGAGATGTGTTATACACAATATTGGTTGCTCATTTATATGGGATTCTAGGTGGAGCCTTATGCATATCGATGTAGTTGGATAAGATATGATTGTGTTATAATGAATTAAAATAGGATAATCATAAAGGATGAATAGGCTTTGATTATGTTATTAGACTTTTATGCCATAACTTTCAAGGTAGGCCTCTATATGGAGTGACATCAGTTTTGGTTAGTACTAGTATGTATAATACCCCAGTTACAATTACTTTAGAATTTCTTTGATGACTTCAAAGTCATTGCTATAGTTATTTCTTCTTCCATAGTCCTTTGGATCAATGGGATATTTTTGGGTTAGTTATGATTAAAATGTGTTTTGATTAATTAGTTTTTTATTAGTTTTTTGTTATGTTCAAGTTATTTACCCGTTAGCTAGTTTTATAACCAAATTATTCTCTCATAAGATTTTAAAGCTTACCATTACATAAAAATGAAATAATTGATTTGTATTGAATATTTTTATGAATTAATTCTTCTCAAATCAGGGTTTAACACAACATATATTTTATCAAGCTCCTATACTAGTATGTGGAACTCTAGAGCCAAACCGGTGACTTCCAAAAGCTAAATTGATGTACTCAAGAGCTATCATAATGGACTTTGTAACTAGAATTATGTTGGGCCATGATAACTTGGGTTTTTTTAAGGCCCAATAGGAAAAATACATATGTTTTTTTAGTGAATATTAAAAATCTAGTTTTAAAATGGAGGCAAATTAAAGGGAAAGTCATTCCATTAGGAAGGCAAATCATATGCACCATTTTTTGGAATCTAGACTCTAGAGTTTGAAGAGTGTATAGTCCTAGTAGATGCCATCCATGGGATATATATGAAATCCACATGATCTATATGGTGTTCATGCCCTTTATATGGCATCCACAAGCTCTATATAATGTCTATGGGCTCTAGATGGTGTCCACGACCTTCATCTGGTGTCCATAAGATCTAGACATTGTCTGTGGGCTCTAGGTGTTGTCCATACATTTTGGACAATTTCCACACCCTATAAATGATGTTCACAATCTATGGATGCCATCCAAAACTTATGGACAATGTTTAAAGTACATTGATGTTGTATAGTCTTGGTGGGCATCATCTAGAGCCCATAGAATATGTATTAAAGGCATGGATGTTGTCTAGAATGCATGAATGGAATTTATATCTTATAGATAGTTTCCAAAGCCCATAGATGCCATCCATAAGGCATGGATTATGTCTATAGGTCATGGACATTATCTATGGGATCTGAACATCATCTAGAGCCTATGGATATCATCTAGAACCCATGGACACTATCTACAGCCCATGGATGGCATCCACACATGGTAGACATCATCCAAAGGGGGTGAATGGTGTCCATAGCTTGTGTACATCATATACATCACATGTAAGGTATTTATACTACATATATGACATCTAGGTCTAGTAGACACTGTCTAGAGGGGGTAGATAATGTCCTCAGATCATGGATGTTGTTTAGAGGGCATGGATGGTGTCTAAAGATTATAGACAACATTGATAGTATATGTATGATGTTCATAACATGCATATGTCATCCATAGGGTATGGATAGCATCTAAGCTCTATGGGGGAGTGTTTGGGACCTATATATATCCTTTACCCCTTGTATTTTATTCATTTATCTCATATGCATAGCCCAAACCTCTATTGTCCTCTAGATCTCTACCCTATAACTCCTCCTTTATTCTCATTTCTTAATCCCAATTACTTCTATCCCCATATCTTCTACCCCTATTTTCAAGTTTATCTTCCATAATCTTAGTTTCCCAAAAATATTAAGTCTTCTAGAATATGAAAACACTTACAACAATTGGATCAAGTAATTTTCTCTAAGAGGACTTATTTACATGCCCCACTATGATATGAACACAAATTTACTTCACATTCTCATGTCTAGTTATAAACCTTCTATTGGATAGTTTTTGTTTAGCCTTAACTCTTGGACTATTACTATTGATATCGCTCCTTCAGATATCAAGTAATTATTAGGACTACCACATAAAAATGTCAAGCTTGTGACCATGAAATTTTTTTTGTCTAATGAAGATAAAATTTACCTCAAAATCACTTGGTTGTAGATACATCCACCTCATTAGGTAATCTTTATATTGTTTTCATTAATTAATATTCAATGTTTTATATATGAAATTTTAAATTAAATCTCTCAATTATAGATTAAAAATAATTTTTTTCTTCCGTTATAGGCACCCCTAATAATTAAATAAGGGGTCTCTCAGTTAAAAATATAACAAACCCATATCTATAAGCCCTCATTGAATTTTTCTAGGCAAAGATTATTTTATAGGGAAGACTTGTAGATATCCCCTTCTAGGTTATAGCATACATTGTGCATCATCTTGGAGGACAAATTTTTTATTTGTGTACATTCATTTCCAATAATATAAGAAACAATTTATAATGTGCCTTTCAAAGTGATAGTTACAAAATTTTCATTTCTAATTATATATTAGGTTTATACTACGATGTGTACCATGAGCTAAGGGCAAAACTATTCCCATAATATTGAATAAAAATATGAATCTAATTTAGTGTCCCTTACAGACTTAGAGGTAATTTTAAAGTGTACTTATAAGTCATTAAAATATCATGTTATTATCTTGTTAAAATTCAAATATGAAATTAATTACGTATGTTTCCTTATAATATAAAAGATAATCTATGTCTCAATTTGGAATAAAGGCTACAATAAAAAAATACCATCCCATTGAGGGCTCTAGGGATTCTCATTTTGATAGGGGAAATGATATAGATTCTAATGTGGTGACACCATTGATAAGGCATAATAAGATGTAAAGATCTATCTCACCTACTATTGCACATTGGCTTGGCCCCTTAAACACATCCCTATCCTTAAATCCAAGTTTAAAATTTTTAAAAGTTTATTTAAATTTGATGTGAAAAAAAAATTATTAGTGTTTCATGTCATTTTATAGTGACTTATGACATTGGTAACATTACCCATCAAACTGTGCAACATTTACCTCTCATGCAAGGGATTTGACTTCATGTTTGTAATTATTATTTTATTATATTACATGAAATTCACTATGTTAAATTAAATTTTTGATTGTAGTGTTTGATAAAAATTGAAGTTTCAACTTCTCTTACAACATTTCCATCACAATAAAACATATCAACAACTTGGAGTATGGATCATGAGTCCATTGACTCTGACCTTTAGGTTAACTTAGGTTTATTTTGATGAAGTTTGTTTATTGATTAGTGATAAAATTTCATATTTTAGGATAAAATTCAATGAGAATTAATATTCCAACTCTCCCCCTATGTTTTATATAATATGGTAAATAATTTACCAATGCTAATAAGTAGCAGGGGAATAAGTTTACGTATAACAACCTTGAAGTTCACTAGTGTTTCTATGGGTGGAGTTTTTGTTGGTGCCATGACACTTTTGTAGAATGTTAATCCTTATTATGCTTTTTGTTTTCATAAAAATTTTCACCATAGGACACTCTATGAATTTCCTATAATTTGATGCAACATTGAATCATCTCTCAAGTTGTGGGTGAACTTATTGAAGAGATTAATCTCTAGATTATAAGTGTTAGCTCCCTAGATTCATCTTTAAGTGCTTATCACCTAATATAATGCTTGTTTAGGAGAAAGAGTTATAAATTTTCATAAAAATTAAACTATACTAAATATTTGATACACCAAGACACATCTCCATATGACAATCACATTCTTATTAAGCAATAAATCTATCCTAGACCAACTCTAGGCATTAAAGGATTCTAGCATAATTGATTCAATGGGAAGGTAGCATACATGGAATAATCAATAATATAACTAGTCTATGGGTATATTTCACACTATATATATAATTATTTTCTTTAATAATATCCTATTCCAATCAATACACTTCACATGACCTGCTAAAATTAGAACTCTTGTTTAAACATGAAGGGTAAAGGGAGTAAGGATGATACTATCACTTAGCTCCATTGTTCATCACTCACACACTTGTACAAAGATGTTCACAAACCAAAAGTAGACTTATATTTAATTTTCAAATAAAAAATTCAATGTGATACCAATAGGACTTTACCATACTAGCTGTGGTCTCCTTTCAATAGCCAAAATGGCTTACATTTATAGAATTTGGAAGAAGAGAAAGAAGAGAGAATTTGAAGAGGCACAAGGACAAGTTTCCAAAGGTTAAATTTATTTAAAATTCATGTGAATTAAGTGAAAAATAATCCATGAAAGTGATTTACATATTATCTCATCCCAAATTATCCTCTTCTCCAAGTGTGATGTATAAAATCTTCTCCATCATTCCCTCTTATGAATTGCCTTCATCATAGGCTTCCTTTTGAGCATTCAAAATAAATTTAGGACAAGTGTCTCATGTATTTTGATGAGAGTGAGTTAAAACTATTCCTCCACCTACATAGGGATATTTATTCATAATGACATTCCCTTACACAAGCTCCATCATCACTTACCATCATGATCACTCTCCAATAAGCCTGTCTTAACACTTGGCACTAGAATATTTACATACTTCCTAACTTATCCATACTAGGGGATCTTGTGAAACATTTTAGGACACCTCATATGCTTAGATTCATTATAAACATCATAAAAAGCCTCCAAACTCAAGTTACCATGCTATTCACTATGTTATTATAGATGCCACTTTAGACTGGCTAAAGTGATAGGCTTATTAGGGACACTTTTGAGCATTTCCATGACCTAAAAATGGCATTATTAGTTGGTTAAAGTCCCAAGCTACCCTCCCAAGTGTTTGGCATCTCATGATCATCTTTAGGACCTAAAAAACATAATAAAATGTCAAGAGAGCCTATGTTTTACTTCACTTGTATAGATTACATATAATATAATCCCATGGATTTGATCCTCATGGATTTTGAAACAACTTCTCTTTTATACTCATGTTCAAATTCATCCATCTGGAGGCACTTTCAGCTTGATTTCTACCATCGAGTCATAAAATAGGGTTTGAGAGGCGTTGGAGTGACTATCCTTCTTAACATTTGTTCATGAAGATATAACATCATAATTCCATCCAAATTACACTAAAGTGTCCTCAAAGACATTCTCCAACTATCTTAAATGCCTCTAGGTCCCATGCATCATTTCATCAAAGTTATGAGTATTTGATCTTGACCATTAGAGCTATTTTGTGCATTCTATGAGGGTTTTGAATGTTTTAAAGCCCAAAATGGATTCTAAGTGGATTTAATTGCAAAAAAATGGTTCATAAACTTTTATAGTCACCCCATAAACATTTTCCCATCATTTTAATGGCTCCTTAAGATCTAAAAATGAAGATGACCTCTGTTTAGCAAATAGGTATATCTACATCATTGGCCAAAATTGAGGATCCAATAGCTTTCTTTTCCTCTTATAATGATTGAACACTTCTCAAATAACCCCTTAATCATGATCAAATCACTTATGAAGCTTAACTAAGGTCAAAAATGAAAATGACCATCCTTACCAAACCCTTTGCTTACCATTCCTTGCCATGGTGACTGTAATCTTTATAGTAAAAGGTACCATGTTTGTTTCCAAGACTTCTAGAAAGGTTTTTTATCTCTCCAAGGATGTATTACAACTTTAAAAATCCTCATTTTATCTTCCCCTATCTTTTTTTCCACTTATTTCACTTATTCCTATGGAGTAGTAGGGTCTATGCAAGGGGAAAAGTGCCTCTTATCTGAGAAAAAATAGGGGGAACTTCCCCTATTGGTATCATAAAACAAAAAATTAGAGGGGGTTTCTCAAGTCCTTAGGATTCTATCCATAAATTTTTACTCCTTAAACCTAATTGTAAGACCTTCATCCTTCCCATTTCCTAGGTAGACCTTTAGGTGCAGGACTATCTGCAAGGTTCTCATGAAGACCATGTATTACTTGTTTGAACCCTATCTTATGCCTGATATATCAATGTAAGAGGTCCATTTACTTCATCAATATTATAACATAATGACTCCCAACACCATCCTAGCATTTTATCTCCACAATATTCCCTTATGCTCTTGAAACCACAAAACTGAGTTAGCTTGCATGACTATGTTTCATGAATTTTAGGCCTACTTGTGGGTTAGTTGCCCTATGTAGACATCCAAGGTGATTTTCAAAACATCCTCAGTCTCCTAGAGGTCTATTTATACTTTTCTCATGTGTTTATCCCCATCTTTGGAACATGACAATCACCACTTAACAATCACCTCTAGCTCATTATCTATTGACTGAGATAACATAGTCAACTATGTTTTGTTTGTGTGGATCTTGTTGTGAGATTATTTCACTTCATTATTAGGGTCATATGGGATCCTTAACCTCCCATGAAGCAATTTTTTATGTTTATCTTCTTCTTGTAAGTGTTGATCCACTCTCGAACACACATTTATAGTTTATTATCAACCTACCCTATTATAGGTTTACATTTTGACATTGTACGGACAAAAGGTGATCAAAGTGAGTCAAATTTGATGATATACCCTCCTTTCACCTTGATTATATGTTGAGAAAACTCCTTCAACCATTGATACCTTTGAAACATGATGAGAAGGGTCAAAATGTAACTTGAGTGAAATAAAGATTCATCCCCCTTCTCAAGCCTAAAGATTTAATTGAAGCCTTTTAGTGTATTAGAGGGTACTTTTGAGCATCCAAATGACCATCTCCCTCTCAAAAAATTTCTATAAATTTGGCATAGGTTTTATATGGGATAGGGATTCTTAAACCAAACAGTCAAGGGCATTAGAGGTCGTTTTGTTATGTTATATGTTATTCTAAAGAAGCTTAGGGTCCTTTATTTATATCTTTTAGAGACAAAGGAACTTTGAAAACTCAGTCATGTTTTTCAAAGATGACTATATACCTTATTTTATTTCTAGGAGATACTATGAGCCTTTTAATACTTTTATTATGATAGAGCTGAAAAGTAATGTGAGGTTGCTTTTACATCCTCTGTATACACCTGAAATTCATGCTTAGATACTTGTAGAAAGTTATTTTGAAAGGTAGATAGTGAATTGGGAATTGATCACTATGAACTATGAGTGTAGAAAGGACTAAAATGGTCCTTGACAAACCTCCAAATGTATGTCAAGCAAAAAAATAAATTTTGAGACAATTCCATCTCTCATTAACTCAATAATGATGTTAGTAGAGTCTAAAGGTGATTGTTTGATATAAAATATAGGCAGAGCATGGAATTTGAGCAAGAAAAGGTCTATTTTAAGCATCCTATCACCTCAAAGACATAAAAATCCCAAAATTGATAAACTTCACTAGGAACACTTGGAGATCATTCTCATAACACCTTCTTCAACATGAAAAATCTCTTTCTTGGCACCTGAGATGAAAAGAGTAGACAATGGCAAATCCAAATAGGCATAGAAGAGGCTTATTGACATTGGATGATCTTTATGCTATCATGGTGATGGAGAACCTATGGAGAGATATTTTAAAAAGATGGAGAACACCTGAAATAAACAAATCCATCAAACCAAAGAAAGAGAATCTAAAATAAATGTAAACAGTGAGACCCTCATGGATTGAAGTACACAAAAAGATGTATGAAGTCTAACTAATTGTTCATAAAGGAAGAGGCACCAAATTGAGAAATTTTAGTATGAAATTGAATTTCACTCAAATTACTATCCACCCCCAAGACCATTCTTCCCAACTCCACTTATATGGCCCATAGAAAATGCTTGAACCTGCCCTTAGCTTACCAAGTGAAAATTAAGGAAAATGAGTTAGGAATGAAATTTTTTATGCAATATTTTCAATCCAAGCATGTAAATGACCTATGGGGAGATTAAGAGTCACACCACCATGTCTTTAGTTCCAAGTGCACCTGAGAAGTCCATACAAGTGCTACAAATGGGCCTATTTTCAAGGGAAACAGTCATTTCCTACATATATCTAACTTATAACTACCACTTGTCATGATTTACATGATTTGACCCTCTCCACATTCTCATCCACCTTGGTGATAAATATTTTAACTTTAAAGTCCTTAAAATTCATTTAATTGAGCTAAAAAGGTGGCCAAATGACCCTTTTTGCACATGAGACCTAGCAAGTGGCCAATTTATGATTTGTAAACACATTGAAACCTATCAAAGACCATTTTAGGACATTTTCAAAATAAATTGAGCCTTTGACTAGGTTTGAACAATGTTGACATTAGCTAACTAGGCTAATATAAGGGAGATGGGCTTCAACAGGGACTAGGGGAAGGATAAGTAAGAAATATAGGACAATAGGAGACCCCATAGGACATATGAAACCTTCTTCAAATTTTTAAAATAGTAGGGTTTGATCCAAATTTGACTTGGGGTAAAATTTGGTCAACACTTTCCTTGAGGGTATTAATTCCATGTCTATAAACAAATTTGTTGTGTACAATATTTATTATTCAGGGATCTCAATTCCAAGCTCCAAAAAAAATAGCTAGATATGGTTCTTCTAGTTCACCACCTGAACCACACAATGATGAGGAGCAATATTTTGACAAATTGACATCCTTTTCATTAAATAATCTTGTTGCTAGATAATTCTTTTTCTTTGTTAGATGACATTGTATAGATTGATTTGAAAGCTTTTAAATAGTGGTAGATTAGGTTAAAGGCTTTGGTAAAATAAATTAATGAGCATTATCATAACCATTCACAAATATATTCTTTATATTATTTGGTTCAAAATGATCAATCCTAAATTGATGTGTTAGTGCATCAAGTTGAATTGGGATCCATTTCTATGGAAAATCCTTGATAATATTTTATATATTATGATTAATATATTGTAAAATTTAAATGCAGAAGCATGGGCTTATTACAAAAAATGGACAAGAGACCAAAACCTTTGTCACCTTGCCAATGTAGAGAGGGATAAAGCTTTGGTAAGTAATTACTTATTTATCTATTTGTTATTGTAGTTTTGTAATTTTTATCTAACCAACTTTATTTTCCAATTTTTTGTCAAAATATAATAACCTCAAAAATGAAGCACAAGTACTAAATATTCATTTGGAAAAGGCATTGAAAAGCTTAAATGCAGAAATTGCATTTAAAGAAAAACTTGTGCTAGTCGACAAATAGAATAACACACTGAGTAGGATAATCAAAGAGCATGGAATGGATCTAAAGGTTCTTCTGAAGGAGAAAATAGATGCATATCCCTTTATCCTATTGGTAAGAGATATAGTTCATGAATAAATATCAATAGTTTCAAATATTAATGTTGCACTTGAGGATCTTGTTAGAGAAGGTGTTTTACATTTAGATTCAAGGAAGGGGGAAGCTAAGGTAGCAACATCCACATCCAAACAACAAACTAGAACTCATGTGGAATGATATATATTTAGTGCATGTATCTATATTTAATTAAAATGGGTCAAGGAATTTATAATTAATTTTTTTATATATGTAATGTTGAAACTTGAAACTTTGAAAGTTAATATTGTAAATTAAAGTTTGTAAATTTAAATATGAGTCTCTATTTCTATTTATTCTAGGTATTTTATCCATAACAAGTCTATTATGTGCATATTTATATATGTTATGTTGAAACTATAAAGCTTATATTGTAAATTAAAAATTTTCAAGATTAAATTTAAGTCTCTATTTTTATTTTATTTTGTGAATTTTATTCATGACAAGTTTATTTTGTGCATACGTATATATGTTATATTGAAATTGGAAAGTTTATATTATAAATTAAAGTTTGAAAGATTAAATTTAAGTCTTTGTTTCTATTTTATTATGTGCATTTTATCCATTACAAGTTTATTCTATACAATTTTATATTTTTTATGTTGAAATTGAAAAGTTTATATTATATATTATAGTTTGAAAGTTTAAATATAAGTATTTATTCTATTAATTTTTGATATTTATTACTTAATATGTATGGTGATAATATCATTATTCATTGATGTGTAATATTTACAACCACATGAAATGATTAAAAAATAAATTCATGTTGAGAAATAAATATTTTTCACACATATAACCTGCATATATTGTTTAACAAACATTGAATTTTAAACAATTGTAATATAACACAACTATTTTAAAATAATACAATAACGTAATTTATGAATTCTTGAAATTTACATAATAGAAAATTTTCTATGATTTATGATACAAATAATAATATAAAAATAAATTACAAAATTGGAAGTTGAAGCTTACATACTAATATTTAGGTAGCTAAAATAGTTCTTGAGTAACACTTTCCTCATAATTGTCTTTTGTATGTACTATATCTGATGCAAATAGAGTCTCAATATCTAGATTAGCTATGTCATTTGATTTATTGGTAACTCCTATTATTTTACTAAGTGAATTATAAATTTGAACTGCTCTATCATAGGTAAATGCATCCACTAAATAACATGAAACATATAATCTCAAACACGTGTCTAGATTTTTGTCCAATATGTTATAAAGTTTTGATTTAACAAAAGATAATGCAATAAAGACTCTTTCATATTACACAAAGCAAAAAATATTTATTTTGTAGAGTTTATATAATTTAAAATATTCACTTATATATTCCTTTGGGATGGTATTGGGATACAGTTTTTTCCAAAGCCTTGTAATAGCACCACTTTCAGTTGCTCCTTTAGACACTTGTATTGATCAATTATTGTGAATCTAAAATGGGTAGATTGTGTTCTTAATAAATATTTTCAAAAAATACTTATAATTTCAACTCCAATGATATCTACAGACTTTGAAAAATGTTTAATAAGAGTTCCCATGTATCTAAGAAATAAATTACTGATTTCTTCTTTACGATCCTCAACTCTCCAAAATATGGGATTCACCACTGCCATGGATTAAAGCAACTCATACATAATTAATCTATCCTTTATATTTCTCAATCTTATTTGTGTTTTCATTATCATGGTTCCAATACGTGTTACAGGGAATTTTTTAATTTATGATCTTGCATAATTAATTCATTTTTAGAATGTGTGCAGTGGTATTTCCTTTACATTAATGAAGATGCAAATATGATCATGAATATTAAATTTAAAATAGGGAGTTATATTCTTAATATCTATTAAATTTTTCCAACTAGAAAAAATAGGAAGCTTGAAACTATTTTTTCTCGAGTACAAGACATCAAGAGATTGACAAACCCATTTTCTCAAATGCATGAAGTCTACAATATATAAATCTCTCTTGAGCATGTTTCATCAAAAAAATTATTTAATTCAACATTTGAATACTACCACATAGTTTCAAAAGAGTTTAAAAATATGTTAAATACCACAATAGGTCTTCTTCCTTATTGACTTCCATATGGTATTTAAACATAAAACCTGCTAGTGATGGATATTCTTTAAAAGTTCTACATGCATGCTCAGACATGGAAATCCATCTTGTATAATTATATTTTAAAATATTTTTACCATCGGTAACCCTAATTACAAATTTTTTAAACTCTAAAAACCTTTTAGGACTACTTGACATATAATCATGTAAATCACAGATAAGTTCATCCACTTTTGTAACATTTTCAAACGTACTTAAAATTTTATATGCAAGATTCATTTCATGGGCCATGAAATGAATTTAAATAATATACAGGGAAAAAAATTGTATTAAAACACACAAACCATTTAGGTTCCCTTGAATTACTTATGCACCATCAACTCCAACACATACCAACTTTGTAGTTGTAGCATAATCATCCATCCTATCAATATTGTTCAAATTAGAAATAACTAACTTGGAAAGGTTTTTCACATTTCTAATTTAAACCATTTTATGTATAGATAATAGATGAGGTGTCCTTAAATTATTATCAAAATTTAAAACATGGATAAAAAGCCATGATGTGTTATCAATTGTTATGACCTCATCAGTGGACATTGATATAAATCTTATGTTTTTAACTTTTTTGTTCAAATATTCCTTTTCAATCATCACAAGAAATTTTTCCATGTCCCAAGCATTTCCATCTAACTAATATGATTATGGAATGTTATGAAGTCCAATATGTTTAAACAATTTTTTATAATCTGAAAATTTAGATATAAGTCTACCTTTTTTTTAGAATATTATAGATCATTGAGAATTATATTTTTTTTTGCATGTTGATTTAATTGAATAACTTTTCCTATTTGAGATGTAATTGTTCCTCCTTTCTTAACAAGATGTCACATATGTTTATTATTTTTTCCATACTCTATCATGTATCTAACATGCATGCATTTATTGGCATCTTTACATCTATGAGTCTTTTGAATTTATTCATCTTTTTTAATGAACTCATAAACTTTACCACAATGTTTATCGATTGTGTTTAGGTTAAGTTGTATTTTGTGGTCCTTTTATAATATCCAAGAATATTATTCATTCACATTTATTTGGGGTATCAACACTATTTGCTATCTCTACTGATTCAATGAAAGGAAATTTTGATACCTAGTCAAACATAAAAGACCTTCCAATTGTCCATCTACTTCTCTTTCTTCACATAGATTTATGAGTATTTTGATCTGCTATATTGATTTGATCATTTGGAATGTCAAGTCTTCTCTTCATAGGAATAAATTGGGAACTTTTATTTTCCACAAAAAAAAAATTATGAGATATAGATGTTTCTTTTAATGTTTATATCATATCATTTGGTATGTCATTTGCCATAGCCATGCCATATTCAAGTATGTCTTCAAGTGGTGGCATGTTATCATCAATAATAAATTCAAATGTTGAAATATTATTGTTATTAAATATTTCATTTGGAAAATTACACTCAATAGAAGGATTTACATGTATAAATATTATGTTATTGTCCTTTAAATGTTAAATAGTAGATATTACAAATAAATAAAGAAATTCTACAAATCATTGAGTACCTATATGTTATTCTTGTTGGCTAAAAAAAATAAGATAATATGCTCTTTGTCATTAATAATTTGCCTAATTTTTTACCTTTATCATAATATTAACTTATAAACTTGTTTACGATATAAAATTTGTGACCTGCCACTTCAGCACTACATAGTTGGTCATCCTTTCTATGTGGTTATTGGTCAAAGTCCCTGTAGATGCCAATAAATAACAAGTACTTTAGGTCATCACCCAAGACTTTTAGATGTTTCCCAGTCCCTTTGGATGCCATCCATTCTACCTAGTCACCGCAAAAATCCTATAGATGGTATCTATACCTTATGGGCATCATCCAGTCTATGTATTCATTATCTAGATTCTTTAAATGAGGTCCAAATCATATGGACATCATATACACTATTTTGTCACCATATAGACCATGTAGATGACATTTATACTCTATGTCTGTCATCTATTTAGTCTATTCATCATCTAGAGTCTATAGATAGTGTCTAAAACTTGTGGATGTTGTTTAGGCTATCTAGTCACCATCTAAACTCTATAGATGGCATCCAAACCCTATGGACACTATAAATGTATTTTGGTCACCATATAGAGTCTATGGATTATGTCTATAACCTTTAAACATCATCTAGATAGTCTTGTCACCATCTAGACTCTATAAACAACATTTAAACCTTATGGATGTCATTTAGAGTCTATGGATAGTGTCTAGATCATGTGGATAGTGTCCATATATTTTTTATGCCATCCAAGTTTTTTTGTCATTATCCAAGCCTATTGTATGGCATATATATCCTATAGATGTCATCTAGTTTGTCTAGACACTATAGGTAGTGTCTAGGTCCTATGGATGCCAGTCAATCTATCTGGATGTCATCCAGACCCTTTAAACAGTGCATAGAGCTTGTGAATGCCTATTAGTTTTGTTTTATATCTATATTATATTATTATTTCCCTACCATTGAGTCCATATAGTATTTTGAGGAGGGGTTGAATTTATGATCTTGGTCATCTATGAAATATATTAGATTAAGATATGTCGTATGTGGTGTATAATAGATGTTGGTGAAATAATGTAGAAAGTCCTTCTACAGCATGGTGATTTATAATCAAAATTATGGAATTAGTTATCAATGGTATGTGAGTCAACCTCTAAATCATATATACAACCAAAAAATTTTGGTGATCAAACACTCTTTTTGGGTCTAAAAAAATAGCCAATTCTTGATTTCAAAAACATAATATTCATGAATTACCAATGATTCACCACTAAAAAGACCCTGATAACTTGAGATAATATTTTTTAGTCTATGTGTTTGTCAAAAACATATTACTCATTTGTTTTTATCTTAATTTATAATCTAATCCAAATCCATTAATTGTGATTTTTCTAATCAAATCAAAATTTTGAGAAGATAATGTTGTAAGCAAAATATTATCAGTAATACCTATTAACTATACTCAAACATCACATGTTAGCTCCAAAAGATTAAAAATAAGTCCAAAAAACATGGTTTATTTGAAAACCTTCTATATGATGTGTTGCTTGCATATTTTCACATGTTTACAAAGGGTGTTTGATTAAGCATACATAAAAAAGAGAACTTGAGAAACAATAAAATAAACTTTATTATGAATGGATAAAATTTTAGGAGGTGAAAAAAATTATCAATTCATTATTATATAATATTTATTTTAGAAATTTATACATCTAATATATTATTAATGGTGAGGTGGAGGCCACCACGAATGGGATTGATATTGTAACAATTGTATGAATGGTTGATGGAAATGATTTGAAAAATATTGATATGGTATAGATCGATTGGTTCAAGTATGAAATGCATGTTTATAAGAAACATATTCAAATTTATATGAAAATTAGGAATACATACCTTTATTTTTTGATTTAATGGCCATGGTTCTCTTTGGACAACAAGTATCACTTTCATACTTTTTTTCATCTATTAATTCTTTATGTACATTGGTTGTGTCTGTACAATCAACCTAGAATTCACAATCAAATCTCTAAAACAAAATTTAGTAAAATAATTTTTATCTTTATATATTATTTCTAATAATTTTTAAATTATTAGTTCTTGTTCATCAATCAACCAACTGTTTATGTTTAGCATTTTTCTTGGTTGGGATATAATTTGTTTTATCTCTTGATGGATTGAATAAACTTTATCAAATTCACTTATGAGATATTTCAATGGACCATGATGATGTTTCAACATGTGTAAGATATTTATGACATTAAAGGATGCTTCTTCTAAAATTTTGACTGATTCTAGCTTAAGTTTGGGCATCTCTTGAGCTAGATTAGTGAACTCCAAAGCTAGACTGATGAATTTCAGAGCCAGACTAATGGAATCTATAGCTAGTCTAGGATATTCAAAATAACTTATCAAAACCTCTTTTAATTCTTTAATGTCTTAGTGTTCTTTAATTTTCTCATTGAGAGGGTTTAAACTTTAATTTTTGTTGTGATTTTTTGTGATGGCGAGTGGTAAACTAGTCAATGTCTTTCCTAAACATTATAACAATCTACAACATTGACTCCCATAGTTATTTCTTATTTAGTTTATGAAGTTTGGCTAGTGGGAGTAATAACCAATACTAATTGAGGTGAGAAATTTCTTTGTTGATTAAATACATCATTGTTTCCTTTCATTTTTGTCATCTTTTTATTACTCACATTTGTTCTTGAATAATTTCTACATAGTTTAGTAATTTCATTAAAAGTTAGTTTTTGTGCATCACCTTGTCCCATTAGGTTCAATGAATCTCGATCATTATCATCTAATCCTTTTAATAACACCATATTACTGAGGTATTCATCAAACTCATATCTATATCTTATATAGGTAAAGAATAATTTGTCTAGATTATCTTCATTTCATCTTCTTTTTGTTTTATATAGAATAATTCCTCCTTTACCATAAAAGAGTAATGATATTTATCAAAAAACACATTTTCCATTTCATCCCATGAATTAATGGAATGTGGTTTTAAACCCATAAACCACTTCATAGTTTATTCCTTAAGTGTCAAAGGAAATAGTTTCAGCTTTTGATTATTTGTTTGGTAATCATAGGCCTAACATTGTACTTTGAAATCAAATAGGAATTGATCACAATATTATATTAACATCCCCCTAAAATTAGGTAGTATGGATGAGTATATTTTCTTCATTGGATCATTCTCATCTTGGTTTAGGATAATATGGTAGGCAAAGGTTCTTCCTACTAGTTTAGCTCTATCTTCCCTAAGGCTATTTTGTGGGTTCAATACATTTCTAATATTTTCTCCCTTGTTTATCATTATTTTGTTAGGATTATTTAAAATATATTTCCCCTATGAATCTCTTTATCTATTTATAATTTATGGGAAGTTATTGTAATTAAATTTTGGCTTATGATTTATACCTTACTACCACCTTCAAGTCCCTGAGAATAGTGCCAAAAATGATAAGTGTTATAAATCCCTTCATTTAATCAACTAAATTTAGTTTATGTCATATAAAAACATGGATTTTGTATAAAAATAGTTTGAAATATGGTATAAATGACAAGGAATAATAATTGTGTTTTGGGGGGTTTCTTATGGATCAACTAATTCTAAGGATCTCATCTACTTGGATGAATGAAAATCTACTCTATAACTTATGAAAGCAAACACACTTGCTAGATTTAAATGCTTAGAATGGAAACACAATTTCTTGAATTTTAAATTTTTTAAAAGAAACATGCTTGCTATAATTAAAACATTTTAAAATTAAACACTTTTTTTTATGAAGGAAAATAGATATTAATCTATTTGAAGAAATGTAAATTGTATAAAATAAAAATTGCTCTGAAAAGAAAATAATGAAATTTAAATAGTTGAAACACACATGAAACATAAAAACCTACAGGTTAAACACATAACATAATATGTTTCATAAAATAATAAATAATAAAATTTAAAACACACACCAATAATCAATAAATATAAATACCATAAAATCAATATTGACTCCTTGGTTGAGTGGACCCTTGCTCTCCCTTGAAATAGGTGGTTGATCAACACTAAAATATTTAGAAACATAAAATATTCATTAACTTCTAAAAATGATTATAATTTATTGTTGCTTATAATATGAAAATTCTTAATCCATGCTTAGTTTAACTTTATACTAACTCTATTAACTCTCACAATGAATAAGAAGGTTGTATTTATAATACAACTTATTTCTCAAATTATTTTTGGAGAGTAACAACTTGATTTTCTAATACTAACAACCTAACTCAAATTCTTATTATAACAAACGAACAAATTAGTTTGGAACTGGTTTACTAACCTCAACAAACTAATAAATCAATTTACAAACAAATTATTATTGTAGGTTAAAAACTAAATAATAATACAATGAATTTAGTTTACTCTAACAACTTTCATGTGTAAGATATTCATAGTTGAATTAATATAAATATATTTCTTTATTTAGGAATATCTATTTTTAGAAACACTATAATTATATGTCTAAAAATAGGTAACAATCATCTTTTACTATCATGCTTCCATATTTTTAGACCTTTATAGTGTTGATGTTTATTTTCAAATGTTATATTTTTGACATTCTATAAATAGAAACACTGTAAAACAAGTTCCAAACATGCTTTCATGCTTCTTTTAGCCTCCCAAACCTCAAAATTCATTCTTTATATCCTCAAACTCAAATATAGGAAATTATAGAGCTCAATTTATGTATTTTAGATCTTGACTATTAAACACCATAACTTTGACTATGCATGAATATATCCCAATAAAAGGTTTATAAATTTTTCATACTAGCTCGGATCAAAATGATTATTTTTTTAATGTCTATTTTTTTGAGATAAATTTGAATATAAAATTAGATTCATGATTATAGATGTTATTGATTATTTTTTTTACTATTTTATAGAGCCTGTTAAATCTATTCTTACACATTCACATACCAAAACATCAAACCAATCAACACAAAAACATAAAACATGTTTTTGGTTGATACAAAGGTGTTTTAATGTCTTATATGATCATGCATGGATAGTACATCCATATCAATTACAACTAAATAATTTTTAAGATGATTTACATTAGAATTTTAAGATTAGTGAGGATCTTTGGAGATACATGAAGAGTATTCTTAATTTTGTGTTTGAGAAGTTTAGACCTTGCTATCTTCCTTAATGACTCATTTCAGCCTAGATGTACAACATTTGACATATTTTCTATAAAAGTTTGTTAAAAAACAATAATAATGTAGATTTCAATGACTTATAAATAGTACACTAGATACATATCCAATAATTCATTCTAAAACAAGCTTAAACTTTTAAACTACATATAAATCCACTTTTAGAACATGATTTATGTAATAGAAAATGGTGTCATTTGTTGATATATTGAGCCATTTTATAGACTCATCACTTATCCTATAACACTTATTCTTAAGAATTCCCAATACCTTTTTGGTAGTCCTAATGTGCATTACTACCGAATCCATTATGTTGAGGTTTAGTCATATCAACCTATAATTGTAGAGGGAGAGATATGAGATTGTAGTTAAGTAATTTATGTAACAAGACATAAGGAAATGATGGTAATCTTGAAAACTTCCTCTTTTTTAGAGATTTCAACTAAATATTATTTATTAGTTGTGATATTGCATCAAATTTTACTTTTATTCATTATTTATTTCATTATATTTGACTTTATATCTTTGTTTACTATGAAACTTAGTATTTGAATTAGCTAGAGAATTTGGTACAGACTTGAATTTGTTCAAAGCTATAAGCTTGACTTCACATTATTTGATTGTGTGGCATAACAAAATAAAATTCTTGAATTTTTTTATTATGATAGACACATGGAGTGGCACTAGAAAACTTTGTGTGAATATATCATGTAACTTATTTTCTACCATATACTGTTTCATCTTAGATAACATAGTTTTATATTGAAGAACATATTATCTGATTGTTTCATTTAACTCTTGCTTGATTTTATCAATTTATGCATAATATAATTTCTCATGAAAGTTGATGGATAATTTTCTTATAAATTAAACTACCAAAGGGTTGAATGCCTTAAATAATTGAAATGGAGGATCATAAAACCATCACGAATCAAGCCTTTTAGGCTTCATGGAAAAAAATTGATAAATAATTTATCATTGTATTCATAATCAAAGCATATTTCATGAAATGATTGAATATGCTATTTAGGATCAAATTTACCTTCATATAGTGGCATTTTATGTTCTAAAAATCCTTTTGATAACATGTAATATTATATCTTTGGTGTCAAATTATTATGAAGCAAAGTATGGTAACATTGAATAACTAGATCTAGAGACACATTGCTCTAATTACAACACCTTAGCATGTACTTATATAATAATTTTCTCGAGAGAATGTACATTAGGAAAATCTGGTGGTGAAACATGTGTAATAATTAAATGAGGTGTGGATTATTCCTATGTAGAAATAGGAATATCAATCTATCAAAAACCTTTTGATGCCCCCATACCTAGGGATGATGCCACATATGTAACTGCAAGTGTCAATATAATAATATAAATAATAGTAGAAATTTAAACCCTTAAAATGGGAGTATGAACCACTCTAAATGGAACCTCTTTTTATTTTACTTTAGATGATAAAACATTAACTATATAGGTGGTCTTAGATGCTAAGATGATGAAATATTAACTTTTTATTATGTTTGAGATGATTAAATCCACATGTTTGGGATATTGATGAAGTCATTGAAGAAAATTTAATAATTATTTGACTTGTTCAATACCTATGCCATTAATATCATTAGAATCAAATTAGCAAGGCCATCATAATTATGTTTATTACTTTGTTCAGTTTCATTGTCTTGATTATCAAGTTCATCATTAGTTTCAACATGTAAATAACTTTGAATAGTTGCATTACCATATTATTCATATATATATATATATATATATATATATATATATATATATATATATATATATATATATATATATATATAAAATCCATTTTAGAATATACAAAGGAATATGAATGTGTTCTATAGGGACTCCTCTTAACATAGAACTACACCTTATAGGAATGGGGTATTTAACCTTCTTGAGTTTCATAATAATAAATCACATAATATTGTGAAAGTAAATATATAATGGTTATAAATAGTCAAGGTGTGTTTGATTTTTAGGCTCTTATATATATTTATCATTGTCGTAAATAGTGAATAAGGCACAAAGGTAACTAAAGATAGAGTATTTCATCATCTCTTAGCTACACTATCCCATATCTAGGGTATGTTAATAGTAACTTCCCTAGGCTAATTTCTTATTGATGTACTTGAAGACAAAATAGATGAAAGGCTTCATATGGCTGAAAAGGTAAAAAACCCATGCATTTATAATATAACATGAGGTACATGGAAACAAATGTTCTTATATATTGTTTTTTAATGGCTTGAGTATTAAATAAGTAACCCTCATACCATGGCTCAGGTAAAACTAAAGATATATTAGCCTAGAATGATAACTCATATGAGTTTTTCAACTAACAAAACACAATTCTAAAAATCAAGATAAATAAAAATAAATTTAAATTGAAAACCAAATGACAAGAAAAAAAATTGTATATAAACTATAAATTAATCCAAAACCCTAGGACAAAAATTATAAAAGAAAATGATTGAAAATTATGAGTTCACCAATATTTTTTACCCTTTTTTATTTAATAAATGAATGTTTTGAAAATAGGTATAGCACATGAATTATATATTTATATTTTAATATATAAAATTTAATAATAATGTAAATATAAAATCAAAACTAAATACAATGGAAATTGAAATTGATAAGAAGCATATGCTAAAAATAGTAAGTAAAAAAAGAAGAAGATATGTATCATTTTATTTCTTTGTTGACTATATATAATATTTGATAGTGAGAAATAGGAAAAGATGAAACTAAGATATCTCAAAATTAGAAAATAATCAGAAGATATTTATGGATAGGTTTGCATTCCCTAGATAGGAATGTAAGTCAGTCACATCCATAGACTATGGACTTGTCCACATTAACTATGATGAAAATGTAACTACTCTTCTTTTTATGTTTGTGTATTCTAAGTGAGTTGAGACAATCATATTTCATAGATCTCACACCAAATTCATTACATTAATTATATTTACCTTATAATCCATAAGGTGATTTTGAGAGCTACAAACCTTATAAAAAAGGAGGGGTTTAATATGATAAGTTGAACCCAATCACCCATTGATGACTTTTTACATATCTAGATACTTTGAGGATGAAATCAATCCACATGTAGTTCTCCCACATGGAGTGATTTTCAATTGTGATCCTTGAATATGTGTATGCATCTATAAATTTGGATTTGCTACTTGAAAATGTTATATCTTGACTTGATATAAGGTGATTTAAACTTTATTTGAGAATTATCCTAGTGTTTAATATTAAATTTGGGAATAATAAGGCACCTTTTATCAATGTTCAATAGTGTAAAATATATATGTTAAATAGAAATCAAGTCCCTTTTAAATAAGGTTTTTATATTCTTATATAGTGAAACCTTTGATTTATTTCCTTTAGCTAACCTTGAGAAAAATGTTAAAATACCCAAATGAATATTTGAAATTTGGAAACTAGTCCTTGATTGGTGCAAGGATGAGGCACTCTAGGTGGATAAATTTGTGGTAGTGTATCTATATTACTAGTGTATACCTATACTAAATAATAAGGGACAAATCTCCTAAAGTTGGAAAAGTTTAATAGGTGATATAAGATAGTTTAAACATTGACTTCGATATTAATGTGTAGTAGTGATAGTGAACAAAGGGTCAGGCATGCATATAGATAAATGGATTTGAGGAATGGTGAATAAGATTCATGTATCTAGGAGTAACTCAAGTATTTTAAGATATGTCAATATATAACATACTCAATTACCTATGACCATATTTATGTATCTACACTCTTGGGATTTCAATACTTAAAACTATATATTTATATGTTCATCATACAAACCCTAGGTTCCCCTAGGTTTTCCTTATACCTTCTTGGGATTTTAAGTTTTTATGTTAGGGTTTAAAAATCTGATTTCTAATTTTTTTTCCATATGATACTATAATATATCCTTGGATCTATTTTTCTTCATGATAATTTTATATTCCATCTAATAAGGGTAGCACTCTATCTCTCTAAGGTGGAATGATAGGTTGAGTGATGCTTAAATTTTGGTAAAATATATTTATTTAGATCAACCATGTGTGTCTAAACTATCTAAAATTGATGAAATGAACATTAACTTTTATTAGAGTAGGTATGGTCCTCAAATTCAATGTTCACAAGGATTATGAATATATAATTGACTTAAAACAACATTTTAAAAATATTACTTTCTTCCTATATCTCATCACCTATGTTTTTGGTGTTGATAAATGGACCTCTAGTGGTATTTTTAGCCATTGAGAAAGGTATAAGTTAAGGGGACCCTATTTTACCATATATTTTTATTATTATGGATAAAGTGTTAATAAGAAGTTTTTATTCAGATCTTATCAAAGGTATGTTTAAGGGTTTTAAAATCCTCTTCTATTGAATTGGTTTATCATCAATAATTTTTTATGACATATTAATCATAGGGGAATCATCCGTGGAAGAAGTTAAGGAAATTAAGAATTTTTTTGAGAGATATGCATAAATTTTGGGTCAAAAAATTAACTTGGTTAAGATCACCTATATTATTCATCAACACTCTTCTAGACTATCAAACCAAGATTTTTAACATTATGGGTCACCAAATCAAATATATTCCTTCCAACTATTTAAGCATGCCCCTATTCAACGTTAGAATGTTCAATTTTTTTTAATTCTCTTCTTGATAGATATCAATATCAATTAGTAAGCCATAAAGTTTTATTACTCGCTCAAGAAGGAAAACTCTAGATCCTCAAAATTCTAAAAAAGATAGTAGATAAATTTGAATATTTTTTTAAAAAAATGGATAGGCACTAAAGAGAATAAAATAATAACCTTTTTATATTAGGAAATATTATTCCATCCTAACAAATAAGGAGGGTTAGGAATTTGTAGGATGATAAATATAAACAAAAATCTACTTACTAAAATTAGATAAAGATTTATAAAATAAAAGAATAAGTGGAAGAGTATTTTTAAGGTGAAATATTTAGATAGTGTAGAGGTTTATAGGATTCTTTCATCTAATTCCCTTCTAACTTGATCATGCTTCTGTAATAATTTAGTTTATTGTAGAAAATTCCTATGGAAAGGTATGGAATTCAAGATCATGAAACAAATATTTGGTCTAAGAGGATGCCTAGCTAATCAACTCTCCTCTAAATTATATTAAGCCTTGGGATAGTCTAAGCATTCCCATTAAGCATAAAATGGGGGAAAGGGTTAATGGATACATTGAAGAGAGAATTACAAGTAAGGTTTTGAAATCAATCAATAGGATTCCCACAAACCTAGATTAACCTCTTCATATTTCTTCATTGAATAATTAATTGAAAGGTTTTCATTTTTTCCAACTTAAAAAATAAGATGAGCTAATGTGGGTAACATTAGTATATGGTAACTATAATTTCAAATCAGGTTATGTGGTGGATTTAAACCTGACACCAATTGGATTTACTTGAAATAATGTATGGGATAAGTATCTAACTTCAAAGATCAACTAATTCTTATGGGTTTCTATCTAAAACAAAATTTTAACTTGTGTAAAAGATGTTTTAAAATTCCCATTAAATTCATTTTATGTGAAAAATAATAAAAATATATTTACCACCTATTACTAAAGTGTCCCTTTGCTTATGCAATAATGAGATTGATTCTTTTCAACTTTAAGGTTTCTTAGATACAACTGGCATCCATTATATATTTTATTATTTAATGATATCCTTCATTTCTTACCTCTCAAATAAATAAAATTTGGAAACCAACCCTACCAAACATTTTTGTGTGTGGTAGGAAAGAAAGTTGGAAAAAATCAAAGATGGAAGATAAGTGTTAATAGTGTGTAAGGAAAGATTATTGTCTCAAATCTTGAGAATTTATTCATGGTAAAAAAACAAGAATAAAGAGAGGATTAAGGAGTGTGAAATTATAATAACCACTAATTATAATATTTTTCATGAGAAAGATAGAATCATGGATGAAAAAAAATTGATAGGAAGATAGTTAAGTGGAAATTTCCCTCTCCATGTTGGTTCAAATTATTTGTTTTATGGTTCTTCTAAAGGCAACCCAGAATTTGCAAATGGAGGTGGTGTTATTAAATATAATGGAGGGAACTTATTTTCAGATTATTTAGGTAATATAATGGTTCAAATGAATCATTTTGTGTAGGTGAAAGCTTTTATTCAGGGACAAATAGCTAAAAAATACATGAACATCTATCATATTTCCATTGATATAGATTCTCTTAAAATCATAAAATTCCTCCTAAATAATAATTTCCCAAGTTGGTATATTAATAAAATTATTTCATATGTTCTAGAGTCTATTTAAACCTTTGAGGAGGTCTCCATAATTCATATTTATAGAGAAGGCAATAAGGTTGTTGATTGGTTTACAAATAAAGGTGTTTTTATATCATGTTTTGAGAAGTGGGGGGATATTAAATCCCTACTCATTTTATTAATTCATTTGGTTAATGAAGAAACTAAAAATTAATCCCTTTCATTTAGTCCTTAAATTTTAGACTTTTTTTAGTATTGGTTATAGTCCTTTGTTTAGAATTGTTTTGTATTGAAATCCTTTTTCTTTCCGCTCTATCTAGAAATGATATGTAAAATAGACTAATTTTTCCTTTCCCATACTTATTTTAGCCTATTATTGTAACCAATTTTATATTCTCACTCTTGTGTTATATCTAATATGATCTATGTAATGCCTCTTATCTTTAATGTGATTATTTTTTACCTTAGTATCTCCATTTCAAGCATGGAAGCTGTAGATAATCCTTTTTTAGTTTTATAGGTGTTATCATGGTAAGGATTTAACATGTCAAATAATTTTCAAAGGAGGGGTCAAATAATTTTAGGATAATGATATCAATTATTCAAAATAAATTGATATTGACATATAATGGGTAGTATTCATAATAAAAAAAACTATTAAAATCACCTGGGAGAAATCAGTCAAATTATATGAAATAGAGAATAAAGTTGAATAGATTTAATGAAAAGAGATATCCTGGGAGAATTCATTCCATCTTCCCTATGGGAGGTGATAAAGTGAGAATCAAACCAATTTTTAATTTTCATGCCTACCCATAGAATGTTTAAGTTTTTATAAATCTAAAAATTCCAAGTAATATGATGTTAAAACCTTTATGATGGGTAAGGAAAGTTAACAAATTTTAAAGTGGGATACCTTAGATAATCCCTACCAGACCCATAGAATGAGGTTACTATTAAAATTATTATGTATGTAACATTATAAGGATATTTAAATTTTTATATTCTAATCACTTTACCATTTTGAACCACTGTAGACACAAAAATAGTTAGTCTCCTTTTTTTCTTATCAAGGTTCTTAGAAAGCTCTATTTTTCATGTTTAGTTGGGGAAAATTGATTTACCCTTACATAAAGAGTTTATCTTCCTTTTATACCATGAATATAAATCCATAACTAATATCCTTGGTTTAATCCCATAAACCTCTATTTTGTATGAATATTCCTCTATCTCCAAAGATCCTACTCTTACTAACCTAAGGAAAATAACTTAAATCCATTACCATCAAAATACAACCTATAAATCATGAATATTATGATAATAATCAGGTTATATAAAATAATAAAAGGCTCAAGGACTCTAATATGGTCCATTAAATATTTGAGGTAATTTTTATGAATACTTTTAATAATTACTCAAACACAAACCATTTTTCTAAGCCTTCTCCCATGATTAGTGTTAGTTAGGAGAATGGGAAAGATCAAATGTAAGGTTAAAATAATGTTATTGAAGGTTAACAAAATCTAACCAAGCTTAATAAAAGTCTTTGTATCAATACATATGATAGAATGTCAATATGGGTATAGAATAATATTACTACACGAGGTTGAAATAAATTATTTTAACTTCAATTGGAAAAGGATTAACATCTCCACCAATGCATCATGAAGTTGTTTATACTTGAAAATGAAAGATTTAATACTAAATTGGAGATGATCCACCAACATCATAATGGATATCAAGGCCAAAAACAAATAAAAATACCCTATAAAGAAGAGTCTTTGTCAATGATAGGATCAATAAATGAGATAAACAAGGAGATATCTCAATTGAAATAAAAAATGGGAAAGATGGAGGTTGAAAATAAATCCTTAAAAGAATCTATAATATAAGTATTTAAATTAAGTTGAGTTATTATCAAGCACATTGTAGTGATCATTACCATATTCTAAGGAGGATTAAAAATGATAAAGTTGGCCTAGATCAAGACTAAAGCAAGTACAAAATATAAAAGGTAGGAAAAAGGTAAATCTATAGAGAATGAGGATCTAGACATGGATTTTATAAAAGACCATATAAATTTCCTAGATAAATAATGGGAGATTACTATAACTTTAAGTGTTTTAAAATATCCCTAATAATTTTATATTTCTATCTCCATTGTGGCTTACTTCTTGATGTTTAAATTTTTATTGATTGTTGGTAGTATGTTTGGTTTTTGTATGTCATAAATTTACTATCTTAGTATTTTAAATGCCATGTTCTATATTTTTTCATAGTTGGTTATTGATATATATTATATCTATTGTCTTAATATTTTAAAATGGTTTTGGCCCTTTCAAAACCCTGTTTTTTACCCTGTATCAAAAATATCCTCCTTCTTTTGATGAAAATGTTAATAATGAACACATGAAAGTATAACATATTGATAATGATGATATGCCTAAACTTGAAACTATTTATAAAAATAAAAATGAATTTAATAATTAATATCATGATATAATACATCTTAATGACCTTGATGTTGTATACCTTGAATAAGTTATGACTCTTTCTCAAATTTGAGAATGAATTTGTATGCAACATAATGATTTAAACAAGGTCTTGAGAATAATCATATAAGTTAAAAATACAAATAATGCTTAGGTTGTCACATATTATTAATAACATAAGCCTTTCACTAATACTAGTATACCTTTTAGAGGTACTAATTCTACAATAGGTATTTAAAATACTACTAATATTAATACTATTAATATTATTCCTATGTCTACAAATGTGGTTATATATGTGATTTCCACCCCATGAGGGAGGAAAAAATAAGGATTTTATAATATTAATATGAATTTACATACACAATATACATTCTCACCTTATACATTCATTACTCATGTGACACCATCCAGTGCTACATAGTTTACTATGTCTAATGCTCAAATCCTTATGCAAATGTTTCTTAATATTCAAACTAAGGTTTATAATTGTGGAAAGGTTCCTATATAGTGGGTCATGCCACTAATTATCATTCATAACTATAAGATCCATTGGATTCATAGATATCAAATCATCCCTTACCTATATGATTTGTCTCACCTAATCTCACATTATATGATGTTAATAGTGATCTAGAGTATCACATTTGAGCCCTTAATGTAACATATTTATACTACACATCCAATGATAATTTATTGACTAAGTTATTTCTATGAAATGTCAAAGACCATGTTTTGTGATTATTCTATGACCTCCCATTCCAATTTTTCAATGCATTAAATCCTTTGGATGATCAAATTTTAGCAATTTTTTTAATAAACATCGGTGAGAAGATGTCATATGATTAGATTTAAAAATTAAATTAAGGATCCATTGAGCTTATAATTGATTATGTGTTTCATTATAAGACTATGCTCTCTACTATGACAAATTCAATGGTTGATAATGAGTCACAAGACATATTCCATAAAATCATACTTTCCCCACTAAATTAGTCTATTATTTTAAAATGATTTCAATCTTTATATGACTTATTCCATAAGGTCAAGGACCACGAATTTAATCTATTTGTTATGAATAAGCTAAATTATATGTCTAACCCTCCAACTAATTATGGTATAAAATTTTAGAATAAACCACCTTTCAAATCTAAATTGAATGATAATAATAATTATGAAAAAATAATAGTTATATTAGTGTCATAATTGATTAATTGGCTTATCTTACCATTTCCTCAAAGGAAGTAGTTTTCACTATTACCCAAACCTCCTCAAAATATATTATAGAAGTCACTTGAGTGAAATTTTATATCACTCCCTCATTATAAAGAGGGTGATATGAGAATGCCTCCATATAAGGGATTTGATAGTAATGCATATTTTTAACATAATATATACACTAACCATCTAACTTATAAATGAATCAATCTATGACATAAGATATAATATTTGGTGGATGAAAATGTTCTTTAAATTAATACATTTACAAAAGAGTCAAGGACAAAACCTATATGGAATTAGAAATTTAAAATATTTTTTTATCACTATACAAATCATGTAACACAAGAGATTAACATTAAGCTATAAGTGTATATGAATTACAATGGACATCCTCCTCCAACATATTATGCTTTTATGATTAAATATGAACATATTTTGGATGGTAATATAGATAAAATTTAAAGTACACAAGTACATATAAATACTATTACATTTAATGAACATGATTTTTTAATGATGATTATATATATGCACCATTATTTGTGTGTGCCTACATTTATTTATATCTTATACATAGTTTCATGGTAAATAATGGTTCAATAAAAAACATTTTCAATATGACACTCATTATTTGTCTTGGATATACATATAAAGACTTGCTAGATATAAAAAAAAGAGTCAAAGGATTTGATGGAAAGAAATAGAACCCTCTTGGGATTATTGTGTTACTATTTAAGGTAGGCCCTAGAATAGTTTCAAATTTATTATTAGTTGTGCATTTCATAGGGGTAGTAAACATGTTGTTAGGATGTCCTTGGATACATAAGATCCATGCACTACCATATTCAATACATATGTGCATGGACTATATACATAGTACTATAATGGTCATAGTTATAAGTATGCCATATGAGTATCGTATTCCACCATATAAATTCCCTTGGAATTCTTCACCATAGACAATTATAAAACTTATACATGTTCATTCTACACAAGTAATTCAAAAAATGCTAATTAATTTTCCTAGGAGACCAATACTTCAATGTCAATTATAATAGAGGTCTATCCTAGTTCAGTAAGAATTAACTATTTATTTACATCCTAATATAGTTATATAGGATGTTATGTATGTTTCATAGTAAACACATGCACATTATTATAGTATACAAAGGAATATAGAATACTATGATTATTATATTTACAAACCATATGTAGAATCATATGTTATATCATGGCCATGATAGATATGTTATAGCATTATATCAATTTTTCAATTATGATATAGATACATGTGTTAATAATCACCCATAATGGATAAAAAATTTTGAGATTACTCCAAGACCTAGATCAAATAATCCATTGATGGCATCATTGGTTAGCATGAGTATAATTCAAATTTATATATATATATATATATATATATATATATATATAATAAAAACACATTAAAAAAATCATAATATTCAAAAAATATAAATACAGACCTATGCATGTCATGTATTACTAGTTTACATGATTTATAACATATGTGATAGATTATATGGAAAATTTTATATGCACATGCATTTCATGGTATACATGATTGATATGTAAGACACACAATTTATATATGATATGGACATTTAGATGCATGGCATTCCTACACCTAGAGGCTACCTTTCCTACATTGAGGGCATGCTTAAAATAGGGGCATATTGATAGACTTACATAGTTTACATTTTTATATGGCCATTCCATTGATCATATTGAGTTATTTCACACTGATGACACAAGGCTTTATCTTCCTCATACCACTTAGATTTATCATACCACTTATATTGTTATTTATTTGGATACTATATTTTAATATATGTGATTATGATACTATATTTTAATATATGTGATGATGACACACATTTATTTTGTGGATTATAATTTATTTATATATGCATTATTTTCACTACTATGAGTTATGTGGAGTGACCCTTAAATGAATATTAAAATATGTGATTCTTTCTCCTTTTGAATTTTAATATGTACAACTCTTTACTTTTGAAATTTTGTGGTATTGGGTGTTCCTTGTATGACTCCTTTTATGTTTGACTCTTCCTCTATATGTCTCTTACTCATGTGTTTATTACATGGAACTATTTGTGCGTAAATCTTACTCTTTGTGACATTGATTTTTTACATGTGACTCATCATTTTTTACACCATGTGTGTTTCTTTTATTGCTTGTATGTGTCATGGCCATGGCATTACATGTGAATCTATGTGATTTATGTAGATACATCTAGGATTGTATGTTAATTTTATGATTCCATGATTCATATCACACATTTGTATAATTTTGTGTGATGTCATGATACATATCACACATATTCTATGCATTTATTATTGAGTGTTTCTACAATTGTTATGATGACTATAATGTCATGCCTCATTGCTATATCTATCTTGATGTAACACTTGTATGCCTTACAATTCATGTTTCAAATATTGTCAGATGATCTAAACTTTATATAATGACATAATATAATTATGTTAGCACATTATTTTCATGATTACATATTTTTTCATATAACATGATGCATATAACTCTTTTATTTCCAAATAATTAATTCATATGTTATATATTGTTGATGCAAGTTTGTGAATAGGATTCAATAGGTGATGAGATAAACCCACTTATTTTAGGATCACAACATGTAACCCAATACAAAAATTGTAGGTATATAGTTTTATAAGTGACTAAGTAGTTTAAAACCATTATGATTAATGTGGTTGTGATCTTCCCAATAAATATTCCAAATGATCAAATTAGTTCCACCTATTATAACAATCAAAATTACCATAAATATGGATATTTATTATGATTTTATCTTATTAATTTACCATATTTTTTATTTAACAATAAATATGTTGTACTAATAAATGTAAAAATAAATATATATTAGAATATTAAATATGTACGATAATTTAAAATTCTAATTTTACAAGTTGAAAATATGGAAATTGTTATTTTTGGAAAACATTGAGAAGATATGTACTTAGCTCATATTGATATTTCTATTGACTAATTCAGATTTTTGAAAGTGTAAATCATAAATATTTGAATACACATGCTCAATATCATAAATAATATCTAAATATGTTTCTAGATAGATCCATGGTTCCTAGATAGAAGTGTAGGCCTTTTGATTCTGTTGAATGAAGACATGTCATAGTTGATTTTGACTAGTAAAAAAATAAAATAAATTAAAATTATAAATTCGATAGTTTAGAATAGAATTAGAATATAAAGGTATTTTTAGATAATATTTCTATATGAGGACAATACTATAGGCCATATGAGTTCATTGATTGTAGACTTGACTATGTTGACTGTGATATAAATCTAACTATTACACTTTTTATGCCTATGTATACTAAATAGGCTAAGATATTATTATTCAAATTATTTTGTGTGTAATTTATTATTTTTATTATTTTTTATTTGAAACCCTAAGGTCACTTTGAAATCTTGAAACCTACAAAAATGAGTGGGAAGAGTAATGTGTTGAGTAACCAAAATCACCCCCTTGATTATTGATCATTGCATAAATAATCTAATACTCCAAAGAAGGATATCAATCCCAAATAGTTATCCCACTTAGAGTGATTATTCATTTTGTCTCCTTGACTATGTATGTATCTAGAATTATGGTTTTTCTCCTTGACTATATATGTAGGTAGAAATATGGATTTGATACTTGACAATGATAGTTCTTGACTTGATTTCAGATACTCTAGACTTGGATCATGGATTTTCATTATAAATGATCATGAATTTTGGAAGAATAGGGAAGGTTTTCTCAATGTCTATATAACAACCAAGTGATAGCAGGAGGTAATCATGAATGAACTGTGATGTGTATTTATAGAAAACTTTTTGATAATTTCCTTTAGCCAACCTTATGAAATGTGCAGGAAGAACAAAAATAATGTTTTTAAATTTATAAAGTAGCCACTATTTAGTACAAAAATACTATTTCCATGTCAATAATCCCATGTAAATAATTTATGTTCACCTAGCACAAACTTGTCCTTGAAAATTAAAGATAACTTTCTACAGTTGGAGATAGTATGAGGGTAGTATTAAGCAATTTGAGCATTTTATTTTGAAATTTTCATAAATTATTGATGGAAAACAAAGGATAAATCTTATATGTAAATAAAAATATTAAAGGAAAGGAAAATAAGAGTTGTGTATGTGGGCAAAAATCATGTGGATTATGTTGTGTCAATAATTAACATTGTCAAGTATCTATTACCAAATTTATGTGCCTACATTTCCCCCTCTTTATTCTAGTAATGAAATTTCTAAATGGGAAATCATTGAACTTAAGTGTGTACACACACTTTATATTTATGAGGATATTCCAATTATGTAGGGCACTCAAATTTATCAACCCCTAAAACAACACATGAAGTACTCATTTTTCATATTTTAAATTAGAAAACATTGAATTTTGAAAATTGAAAAATTGAGAAGAGAGCAAGGAAGGATTACACTTGTATGGAGATGAAACCAAATTATTTTATAACCTATAACTGATAACAAATAACTATTCCTCCTTGTTGAATCACTTGAAAATTTATGCCAATGGATACTTGTGAGTGATCAAACCCCAAATTTTAATAACTAATCAAGCCCTTGAGTTTGAAATATGCATGCTTCTAACTCTCATGAATGGGGAATAGTACCCAATGTACTAATCAAAAATTTGGAACCATGATGGGCTCACTATAAGTGAAACCAAGGCTATTTAGTGTCACTAGACTCAAATGTAAACTACTTGTAATAGAATATGGAACTATATAATGGATTTTATAGAATTAATGTCAAGTCCATTGAGTGTCACTAGACTCAAATGTAAATTACTCATAATAGATGTGAATCTCACCTTTGTAGGTAGATATAAATTCTTGAAATTTATAAATGTGAACTTTTAAAATGTGCATGAATAATTATATTTCCTTTGAAATTGTTACTTTTAACTTTAACAATGTGCATGAACAAGCATCAAGCCTTTTTATATTATAACTTCCAACTTTGAAAATTTGCATGAAAAACCATCATGTTGTTTTAAATTTGTAAAATATATATTTATGGGAATGAAAAAAAATCATGCCACCTATATTTTTTCAAAATTATATAGAATAACATGCATTTATGTGCTCATTTAAAACCATATTTTCAATCTATAACTTTGATCTTGTAACTATTTTGTATATGTATTCAAGTGTTTATGATTTTGTACTAAGTCTTACAAAATTAAGTGTATATATATATGTCATATTCCCTCAACATATATATTTGATGTTTTTGAAACATGTGCTCTATCATAAATATAATTTTTGAATTAATTTAAATTCTTGAAACATGTATTCTATTATAGAATCTAATCATTGAATCTTTTGGAAACTTGTATTTTAAAGTTTTTGAAACCTATACTCTATTATATAATAATATCATTGAATAATTTTAAAACCTATATTTTTAAGTATTTTAAACTTGTGATTTCTCCAAAATATGATATTACTATTCATGGAGGCTTAGATTTATAAGAAAATCCCACTATGATGCTTCCATTTTGAGATGAGGGATGTATCCTACAACTCAGACATCTAAAAATAAGAGTTAACTATATCATTTTATGAATATAATGTGGAAAGTGTGTCATAATAGTAATTTAACTATTATTTAAGTATGCATATAACATATTGAATGTGAGACATACAAGTGTCATGTCTAGATAAATATAAAAAAAAGGCAACCAATAAATTAACCCTCTCTAAATTAAACTATGAATAAAAATTAAATGATATGTATCATGGAACCACTAATAAAGATTATAAAAAACAACACACAATGTCATGTAATGTCATATGAAAATTACAATGGAAACATACAATGGATAAGAATTATGTCTCAAAAATAAGGTCAAGGGTTGTCTGCAAATTACATTAAGAATGCCACAAACATGGGACATATTTATATGTCACACATAAAACCAAAATATTTCATACATATGGGAAAAGGATATAAAAAATGGACATGTTCAAATGTCTCTCAATAAAATATTGCACACCTAAGGCTAAGGGTCATAATTAATGGACAGGTTCAAATATCGCACAAACAAGTATCACACACATAATTACAATGGCCACAAGCAAAATACATATTCAAATGTTGCACATAACAAGAGAGTATGTCATAGAGATATTCAATCAATTTATAGACAAAGGTTGAGGTAAACACACAATATGAAATAAATTTATCGCATATCATGTTATAAAGTAAACTACATCAAAATAACCATAAAACAAGTGAAAATTTGTCTACACTATCCATATGTATCAATTCCACATTGTAGGAGAGAAGCATATTCATGGAGCACTATGTAAAATATAAGTATTAGCAAGACACATATAATATATGTATATCAACATTAAATTTGGGTCTAGATAGATATAACATGTTATAATGTAACTTGTAGAATTTAAATGCCCTCAGCATAGGCATGGCCACTGGGTAGAAGGGAATATAACATATAAAAATCCATGTATAGTATGTATGTCATACATAACACTCATATACCTCATGAAATACATGTGTGTTTTGAAAAATAAAATGCTACTTATCAGAATATGTGATAAATAACATATGTAAAAAAGAAAACTAGTAACTCATGTCATGCTTAGGTCCTAATTTTTTAATTTTTTTAGAACATTTTGAGTTTTATTTTTATTTTGAATGATTACTTTATGTATAATATCAATGAAACTATATTATTTTCATAGGTTTATTCACATGTTTCACTTTGAGTGCATCTATATGGTAATCTCTTGTACCCAACTTTTTAGTAACCACAAATGGAACCAACTAACAGGGTTTGAATTTACTTTTATTATCTTTGTTTGCATTAGTTTTGTTATTATATTTTAAGACTAGATCCCAAATTTAGAAATTTTGATTATGAATATTTTTTCCATATACTCATTTGAAGAAAGCCTGATAAAATTTGAGATGTTCAATAGCTTGGATACATTTTTGTCAAGAATTTATAACTCATGTAACCATTTTATTGATACTTTTTGTCCTTGATAATGTCTTTTAAAGATACCCATAAATAATGAATTCAAAACTCTATAGGGAGTAATAATTCCATTCCATAAACAAGACATTATTTTTTAGCCTTTTTTGGTGTACACATACTTTTGTGATATGGCCAAAGTGCATAGATAATCTGATTATGCCTATTTACACCATGTTTTGCAATAGTCTTACTTAGAATTTTGACAATTGTCTTATTTTTCACTTATACTTGCCCATTTCCTTGTGGTTATTATGGATTATAGAAAGTATGAAAGATCTTGACCTTAGCATAGAATCGATTGACTATTTTATTTTTGAAGGATGATCCATTATCTATTACAATATTTGATGGTAATATAAACTATGAAATAATATGTCATTAATAAGTGACAAATATCCTCTCATGTAATATATTTTAAAGATATGGCCTTAAACCATTTTTTAAAATATTATTTGGTGGTAATAATGAACTTATGACCTTCTTATGATTATGTATTTATATTTCCAGTCAAATTGAAACCCCAAATATAAAATGGCTAAAGTGAAAGAATGGGTTGCGGTTCACATGATAGAGCATGATTTTGACATAATGGGCATAATTTTTAATAGTCATTATATTCTTGTTCCATTTTAAACCAATAGTAACCATACCATAATAATTTATATGGCATTGTTTTACTATCTTTAGTTCAAATAAGAATATTTTAGCTTCTTCACGATAAAGACATCAATATAACTACTTGTAAAATGACATTTTAATTAAATATCCTCTAATTGTAAAATAACACATTACTTAAAATAAAAATTCACTCAACTAATTTATATAAATAATTAATGAAATAGAACTTTTAGAGTAACAATCTTGAGATGGAATGTAAAAATGGAGATGTTGAATTCTTGAACAAGCAGGAAAGAAGTTATGAGTCCTTGGTTGAGGAGTCCATGCTAGAGCATATTAATCATAATGTGGATGTCAATCTAGTCACTTGTATCCCTCATAATGAATAAAAGGTTATTTGCATCTAGATTTTGGATACCATTATCGATCATGTTTACGAGGGTTTGGGGATGTTCTACTTAGATTCCTTGGGTTTCAACCAAATATTGAAAATTTTAGCTAATAGGTCAAATATATATGGGACATGAATGGTTTTATGGATGTGATATCAATGGTCAATAAGTTTTTCTTGGTCAAATTTTATAACTGCAAGGATTTCAAAAGGGTCCTTATGGGAAGGCAATGGTTTATGGGTAATTCTTGGATTTACATTTCAAAATGGAAAGTATGTTTGGATTTATTCAAGGATCTCTCAGAAGAACATCTGAATTGGGTTAACCTTTCTAATATCCCTCTATAATTTTCAATAATAAGTCATTCTATGGATTTATAGATCTATAGGACACCCAATCAAAGTAGATCAAACTTTTCTCACCAAAAAATGCCTTATCATAGCAGCATCTTATGTATTGGTGGAATCTAGTAAGACCACACTGAGATATATTTATCTAAGATCTAGTTTGGTAAGTGGGCTCAAGAGATAGTCTATGATAATGAGAAAATAATCTATAAGGACTATGATGTGTGAGGAAATAAATATTTAGAATTACCCAATTCAATAAAAATAAACAAAGCTTCCCTTGAACCCTCAGGGGTGGATAACTTTAAGCTAAAACAAATCTCCAGGGAGAATAGCCCAAGAATGAAAATAATAATCTCTTTTAAGAACCTCGAGTATCCTTTACATAAATGGACTAATTGGGGTACTCCTAAAAGAATATTTTGTCCCAAAACCCTTTGGCCACTAGTTTTAAAATATTTGGAAGATGTAACACTAATTTGAGGTCACCTTCTCCCATGAAGAGCACTAATAGATCACTAAGTTTAAAAAATATGTAAGGTGTAAATATATATTAATAACATGTTCTTCAACTAGCCAAAGGAACCTTTTATGACCCCCAAAAGATAGATAATCCTCTTAGGATATATGATGACAAAGGTTTTTCTATAAATAAACCTAAATAGTTTATGAAAAGTTGAGATCTCTTTTCTAGAAACACTTCACAAGAATGGTTTCAATCTAGAACTAATAGGATTGAGGAGATAATTAACCCCTTGGTTCAAGTTATACTCCTCTTCCTCTCCTTATGATTAAATTTATATCTTAGAATATTAGGGGGATGAATAAACTTGAAAAGTAAAGTCTATTTATAAATCTTAGAAAAGTTCAAAAACCTAGTTTTATTTTACTTCAAGAAAGCAAGCTTTCGTTGAATGCTTTAGAAAGATTGAGAAAATCTATTTGGAATCAATCTAACTTGGTAGTATCTAAGGCTATTAGGCCCTTAGTAGGACTATAAATCCTCTAATATCCCCTTATTTTCAATGGAAGAATTATTTGAAATAAGCAAGGACATGTTGTGATTGGAGTTTCTTGTTTAGCCTCTAACAAGAAGTGGATATTGTCCAACATTTATGCTCTAAACTCTAAAATAGGAAGGAGTCAATTATAGGATGAATTATCTAAATTTATATATTACACCTTAGGGTGGGATTGGATTGTGTCATGTTATTTCAATACCCCCTAAACCCAAAAGACAAAAAGGGATGAAATCCTAAACATATTTACAATATGGCTAACTTGAATGATTTTATCATGAGAAATGATCTTCGATATGTGAAATTATGTGAAACTTCTTACACTTGGACTAATATAAGAATGGGGGAGGATAAAATTCAAGTTATATTTTGTATATTTATTTTATATTGGGACTTAAGCTCCTACTATAGGCTTTTAGTCCTCCCTAAAATTGATTTTTATCATAACCATATGGTGTTATTTACGGAAGATGTCCTAAGGATCAAGAATCTCCCTTCCAAGTTTGAAAGGATGTGGCTAGATCATCCAAAACTATGGGATACTATTAATAAATGGTATAAGGTTAGATTGAGGGCCAAAATATTTTTATCCTTGTTTCTAAACTCAAAATGATCAAAACAAATCTAAAAGTATGGAATAAAGAAGTCTTTGGAAACATATTTACTAGAAAAAAGGAAACTTTTGAATCCCTTATGGTTTTGGAGCAATGTATCCAAGCCAATGGAATAGACCAAGAAACTTACTAGAAATTAAAATATCTCTTAATCACTTTACATAATCTAGAAGCCAAGGAGGATGCCTACTGAAGATAGAGATATATAAACATATTCTTAAAGGAAAGGGACAAAAACTCAAAAAAATCCTCTAATCAGCATGTAGAAATAAGAACACCTTGAGAATATGAAAATTAATCAAATATGACATCACCAAATGTAAGGATGAAGATGAGATAAAATAGGAATCAATTAATTATTTTAAAATCATCTTCTCTAGAATCCATCCTCATAACCAAGACCTTGAAGGAAGCTTTCTCAGGTTATTTGATATGGTGCTTGATTTTAAAGACAATGTTAGTTTTTTGAAACAAAATAATAATGATGAAGTGAAAAATAAAATGTTATCCATAGAGGTAGATAAGAAACTTTGACCATATGTGTATCCTCCCCTCTTCTTACAACATTTTTAGGAGATCATTCAACATGATGTGATAGCTGCAGTGGCTAATTTTTTTAGAATAAGATCCATCCTAAAAGAAATCAATAGTAATTTATTGGTACCAATTCTAAAAAATAATGATCTCTTTAGTTAAAAACTTCAAACATATTATCCTCTACAATACCTTTTACAATATTTTTACTAAAACTCTTGCTTTAAGGCTCCAACCTCTACTCCCTAAAATTATCTTAAATCAACAAGGAGCTTTTTGTGGTAGGTAGATGGATCACTGACAACATTATCATAATACATGAATTTATTCATTCTTTAAAACAATCTAAAATAATAGGTATGATTATCAAATTATATGTCCAAAAGGCCTATGATAGAGTTTCTTAGAGATTCATCGTGTTTATTCTTAAAAAACATAGCTTCAACAACTTCCTTAGGAATCTTATTTTTAATTGTATTACTACCTTGAAATTATTGATACTTATCAATGGTATCCCTGAGAGATTTTATTTAATTTTAAAGAGGAATCTAATAGGGAGAAACTATCTCCTTGTACCTCTTTATCATATTGATAGAGGCCCTCAGTCATATGCTTTAGGAGGTTAGATTAATGGGTTTGATCAAAGGAACACAAATTTTTCTTGGTTTAGAACTGATCATAGATCAATAGTTCATTGATGATACATTCATTCTTGGCATATCCTCTGTTAGTTAATCAAACACCATACAAATAATCTTGGTAAACTATGAAGTAGTGTCTGGACAAAGTATTAATTTGGCCAAAATCTCCCTCTTTTTTACACACACCAAGTTGAATTTACAAAAAAGTATTTATAAAATTATAAACTACCAAATTCATTATTTCTAAGATCTAAATTTAGGGTTTCCACTTTCTAAGGAAAGGATGAGTTTTGGGGATTGGAATTCACTACTACATAAAATTTAGAAGAAGTTAGCTAGTTGGAAAGCCAACTAGTTATCCCAGACATGAAAGATCCTTTTGTTCAAGAGTTCTTTGTAGAGTATGCCTATTGACTAGATGTCAATATTTAAAATATTATATAAAGTTTTTTAAAAATTATCAAATCCAACACATACTTATTTGGTTTGGAAAGGAGAAAATAGAGAGAATCCCCCTAGTAGCTTGGGAAAAGGTATGCAAACCCAAAAATAGTGGAGTCTTGGGACTACAATAGGTTAAAATAATGGACCGAGCACTTTTGATGAAGCAAACCTAGAGAATTTTGAAAGAGGATAATATATATAATAATGTCATAAAAATTAAGTACCTAATTAATAATACTGAGAACTACCTTTTTAAAGGAAGATGTTCCTTGTCAAGGTTCAAGCTTCTAAAAATTAGTGATCAAAACAAGAGACCTCCTTTGTAAAGGCTATAGATGGGTGGTTTTTTATGGAAAATATATTAAATTATGGGAGTACCCAAATATCCTTAACTTCCCTTTATTATTCATTATAAATTTTAAGTATTTTATTCAAATTTTAAAATCTTTGATAGGGATAAAATTTATGGGCTATTGATCCCTGAATGACCCATCCCCAAGCTAGAAATAACTTATCTTTGTGGGAGCAATAGAGGATTATAATATATTCCTAAATATTTTAAATTATAATATTTCATATATTCACATTTTATTCTTTCCTAAAGAGGACAATATTATTTGGCACCCAAACCCCATGGGTAACCACACTATTAAATCTAGATTTTTGGTGGATCAGGACCTTATGGACCATGAACCTTCCTGGTTCATATTCTAAGATAAAAATTTGATTCCCAAATTTGTTATTTTCTCTTGGTTGTCTTATAAAAATATAATTATAAATATTAATAACCTCAAAATTAGTTGCTTCTAAGAGCCCAATGGGTGTAGTTTTTGCATGAAAGAGGAGGAAACTATAAATCACATCTTCTTAGAGTGTATTTATATTACCCCCATCTAGAATTATTTATTGTGATCTATTAAAATTAATTGGATCCCACCTAATTCCCTTTGGTGTCTCTTTATAAATTTAACTCACCTTGGAATCATAAGGCCTTAAAGCTTCTTTGGAATCTCACTCTTCCACACTTCCTCTAGGGCATCTGGAAGGAAATAAATCATAGAGTTTTTAAAGATAAAAGGTCTTAGTGGGGGATCACTAAAGGAAAAATTGTTGAGGATATTAAGTAAAATTATGCCTCTAATATTCATAAAAATTTTGAGGGTATTTTTGGTGAGGACTTGAGTGTTCTTGAATTGTGGAACCTCAAGCTTTCTCAGGATTCTGATTTTAGAAACGACCCAACATGGGAATCAATGAAATGGACCCCTGTGGCTAAAGGTTGGCTTAAAATCAATTTTTATGATGCCTTTAATGGTAACCTATGGCTATATATATGTGAGGGGTGTTTATATATAGTAATGGGAATCTATTTATAGCCTATGCAGGCAATATGTGAATCTAAACAAATCATGTTACAGAATCTACGGTAGCCCTTTGGGATATTAAGGTGGAAAAGCATAAAGGTATTATCAAGTTATAAATTAAAGGAGGATCTTTGAATATTATTTATTATATTAAATTTATCTCATAGATCTCCTAGACTATAGAGAATGAGATCGGGGATGCTAGGACCTTTTTGACCTCTTTTTAAGAAATCAGCCTCAACCACATCTTAAAAGAAGGAAATGATTGCATGGACCTACTTGAGAACTTGGGGGTATATAAATATTTTATGATATGGGAACCATGAGGCCCTAAACCACCCCCATTTACTCTTCTAAACCATATACTTTTGGATAAATTAAGGGTGGTCTAGACTCTCTTTTTTTGGTAGTCAAACATGCATATTTTTTGTGACTTTTGTGAACTATGATTTTTCTATGTTCTCTCCTAGTTATCAATCCTAGGTTTGAAGATCTTAATATTGGTGATCATTCTTGTATATTTTTCTTATTTTTTTTGGTTCTATGGTGAACCTTGATAGTCTCTCTTTTCTTCCTCAATGGATTCTTTCTACCCTCTTGATCCTTCCTCTTTCGATGACAAAACTCTAGTCTTTTTTTATTTGTCTTCTAGAAGTTTTTATTCATTCCTTTTATTTGGAAGGATATTAATTATTACCCCTTTGTTCCTTTTTTTAATATTTATATTTTGGTTTGTTATTCCTCCTTTGGTTCTTGGCATTGGCCATAAGGGAGACCTAGGCCTCTTTTGTGCCTAACCTAGATTCCACACCAGTCAAAGATGGGTTTATCTTAATCAAAACCTAGCACATTACTTCACATTATAATTTATGTTTATAATTATTTATAATATCATATTTATATAATAAATTATATATATCACTACATCATTCATATTTTACTATGTTACGAGAAACTACCAAAGCTTCTAAAACATCTAAAGTTAGTTTAGTAACCAACTAGTGTCTTAGTTGATTGATATAAAAATTGTGTGTTCTTTATTTATTTAAAATAGAATCATGGAAGTAGCACTATCCATTTCATCTACATGTATATTTTATTTTTAGGGTATGCTTTCTATTAAAAGCATGTCAAAGTTCATTGTTAATCGTTGGACCATTTCATTATATGGGATTAATATTTATTCTTTCTTTTGATAGATATATAAAAATTGATTAACCACCAGTTGAGAAGATACATTATGTTTTAAAATATTTTATTTTTGGTGTACATGTAATATAGAAACCTAGTAATAAATCCTCATATTATGTTATATTGTTTATACATAAAAATCCCAAGAAAAATATAAACAGTAATGGCTAACCTTAAGGAGTAATAAAAACTTCCCCTGCTTGAACACTAGTGCATTTTGATCCATCAAAGTACATTATCCATGTGTCATTATCAATGTGATTTTTATCACTTGAAATGTACACATACATGCAAATATATCTTGTGTTTGATTGTGTGTGGCTCTTCCATGTCTAACACCTTGGACTTGCATATTGGATATCTATTTGATGTCTCATTATAACAATGGGATCATCCCCCAAGGTGTAGAACTCTTACACTCCTTGGGATGAACCTCTAGAGTAGTCCAAATTCCTTATATTATATATTCACCTAGTTTAGGACTAGCATGTAGACCTGCAAAGATAAAAATGAAATATACAACTAGTGTTAAACCTAAACTTGATGAGGGGAAAAGGGAGAGAAAAGGTAAGAATGTTGATAGAATGTAAAAGGTGATGTACCAATAATATTTCAAGTACCTTAACCACTTAACGACATAATAAGACTAAAAAAATAGATACATAGACTTAAATTATACATAATGCATAAGTTTTTTGTATGGAGGTAATGAAACACAACACAACACTAAGAAGGATGACAAATAGTCCACAAATAACACCTATGTAGACTTGTGTATACATAGAATATGACCTATAAGGAATTATAGTTATACACAAAGGTGTAAAGTGAGGATGATAATAAGAGGGATAAACATCCATAGATAGATATCTACAACTAATAGTGCACACAAAACATAGAGAATGAAGAAAAGTAACTCAATTCTTATTATTCACAGGGTCTAAGGTAATATTACAAAATTGAATAGGCAAAGCTTTGTTATATTAAGAGAGGGATTTTAGAGGGAAAATTTTTGTATAATTATAGTAATCAAAATATGTCAACCCTTTACAATGAATGACCTAGGATTTTATAGGCAATGATAATCCCATGGGTCATTAATTAGAATCTTACCCACTATAGGGGTAGTTTTAACATTTAATGATGATTTGGAGAGGTAGTTGGGATCTTTGCCAAAATATATCACATTACCATATTATGATGACCTAAGAGAATCCCTTGCATTCAATCTTGCCTTTAACTTGGCTTCTCCTCAATGTCCAATTAGGTTCTACTACCACAATTGCTTATTTTTTCGGTATGTCAATCCATTTGGGTCTAATCTACTAATGTGTAACTGTGTAGGCATATTTGTAAACTCTACCATATCATCTTACACATGAAACTAGGTGTTTCTCATGCACACCTACCTTTTGGGACCATGTTCACATTGAATTTTATTCATGCCTTTGAATCAAATATATATTGTATAAAGGTGCACATAGAACCCATCTAAAACTGAGAGTTTGTGGTGGATTTGGGATGTAACTTAGATTATAGCCTATGAAATGTGAATATGCAGGCACAATATTATTTGATTAGGAGTGAGGCCTCATCATTTGAGTGTAAGAAACCCCATATATAATATTTCACATAAAATGTATAATTTGGGAATGCACATATGAACCTACATGATACATACCTTACCCATGCATGATTTTAGACTTAAAATGTTTTATGTGAAAGGTACACACTAAAGGTTTGTAGAGATCTAGTTACATAGTGAAGTTATTAGTTTTTAAAGGGTACATATGTAAAATTATTCTATGGGATAGCATAAACCATAAATCTTCTATATAAAATACCTTCTGATGGTTCTTGCAATTCTTCATTTCATATTTGGGACTTATATTGGCTTACGAAGTAGACGGTGTGTAGCTTAGATTGTAACTTATGATTTGTAAGGGTGCATAAGTGAAACTCTATGATTATACATGGAATTTTTTTATGAATACATAATAAGTCTTATAGATAGGATCTTGCAATAATATATAAGGTATTAAGTGTGCTCTTCATTATTAAGAATTTTTCCCTACGAACTTCTTTCTACAGTGCCTAAAGTTTGGGGACCCATATTCTCTAATAAAGGTGATATGTTAGCATGATGAAGGATTCTTATAGGCACAAATTAATACTTAGTTGATGTGATTAAGGATACTTATATGCACCCATGTTGACTGATGAGTGAAGACATGGATGGGAAGCATCTATGCATAGGATTGCTTTTAGGGAACTCAACACTACACAAGTGCACAAACATCTTATGGGGTCCTATATCTATGATAACTTAGATATTTTTTGTATTTACTTAAATTCTTGTTTGTGATATGATATAGCTTGTATCTCCAAATACATACTTATTTGGATTAAAATACATATTGAATTTTTGTAGTCTCTTAGATATCTATCATAAATCTATATCATGATCATGTCAATGTTTTGATTTTTCAGGTAATTCATCCACATAGTATTCGATAGTATTTTTTATATAATTAGGAATATGTGTTTCATATCTCTCTATTAAGTGGCCCCTACATTCTTTATTCTAAAGGGCATGACTACATAATATAATGTTCCCCATTGTGTGATAAATTATACTTTTTTAAAATTTTAAGGTTAATATTGATTTAATTATTTTCAAAAAAACCAAAAGTATAATTCCCAATCATATTGATGTTTGGTAATGGAAAATCATCTTTACGGCATGCCTTCTTTAAATATCGATAGTAAAAATAACATTGAGTGTATCCATTAAGATTTTTAATTGATACTATGTTATTTATCATTAAAGATATATTAATATATTGAATAAAACCTATGTTAAATTTTTGTTTTGACTTCATGTTTGACTAATAGGGCTACTTATAGATGCATATTTCTGATTTTGTTCTTGATTAGATTGGTGTCTAGGTATAATATTATATTATTCTTTGTAATTATAGGATCAATTCTAATAATATATTTATACATGCAAATATTTATATTAATCATGTATAATATGTCAAATATTTTTATCTTCATCCTTATTAACAAAGCTATGAAAATTATTGATCATGGATATTTATTTATTCCATACTAAAATTATACTGTCTTTTCAGTTATAGAGTTTATTTTTCTTCCATATATATTGTTGTATGAATGGTATATGGATAAATTTTTGATGTGGATATTAGTATCTTTACTTTCTCAAAAATATGTCTAATTAACTATAGAATGAGGAAACCTATTATTATGATAGAAATAATTAATTTCCTCATATGTTTGAATGTATTCTAAGAGGGATTCATCATTTAAAAATTCATCTGATGTCCAAATCTGTAGAAAAGTTTTATCATCAATCATATTAGGGTATACCAATTATAATACAATGTATTATGAGCTTCCTATGTTGGCTCAATATTTTATTTGAGGAAATGTGTACAGATAGTATTCATTATAGATGTTACTTTCATATATTTTCTTGGTTCCTTTAAGTAACTAGGTTGTTTTAGTCTTTTTAGATAAACTCATTGAATGGGGTTATTAATGCCTTATTCATTTGTTCCCAATCCATGTCCATTATATCTAGTTTTTTGTAAATATTTAATCCCAAATACATATTGAATATAATCTATGATGATAATGTCAATTTCATAGAAGAAGAGATTGGTTTATATTGATCTAAATTTTTGCACACTTTGTTACATATGATGAATTTAATCATCCTAAACTTGAGTTAATGTACAATATTTAAATGTTTCTCAATATAATGGTCATGCATATATGTATCCTTAGTGACTAAAATTTGAATATACATGTAGATTAGAGGGAACTATGTTCATCTCATGTATCCATTATCTTCCTAAAAAATACTATAATTAAGGTCATTGGACATGACATAGCAAATTGTGGTTAACATATAAGAGTCCACATTTATATGAAATATAGATTCTCCTAATATGTTTAGAGTAATATTATCAATTCCTTAATTTTTCAAGTCTGAATAAGTAGGATATCTTGCCTATATACCAAATAGCTTAAAAAAAGATACATTGAAAATGTTTAATCTTGATCTATTATCAGCAAGAGCCCTTATGACAACTTTGGTGTGTACATAAACTTATATAAAATGGAAGATGTTGATCTATGATATGTTTGGGGGTAAGTCCTAATTTTTTTTTAAATAATTTTTTTTGTCTACCATAAAGTATTAATAATAGAAGAAATATAAGGTGTTTCTAGGTTACTAGGAAAAATTTTATTGTATAATGCTTCATAAAGAACATCATTATACATAGGTGTTGTTTGGAGAAAATATAACATTGAAATATTAACATGTGTATAATTTAATTAACCAATGATATCATACTATTTACCTTTTGGGTGGTAAAGGGGTTTGAGGAGAAGAATATTTACCGTCTTATTTATATCATGATAAATGAGATATCTAACCCTATCTAGTGTTAAAAGTGTGAATAGTATAATATAATACAAGTCATGGGTTAATAATTGGAGAAAGAGGGAAAAAGTGAGTCATGCATGCCCTTTGACACTTGGTGGTGATAGGTAGTATCCTATATTGAATATTACAACAATATTAATTTAAATAATGATTTGAAAAGTAACATAGAATATAATGTTAAACTTCAAAAATGTAGTCAAAAATTAATTTATATTTACCATTATTTTAAATTTTAAATTTCAAAAGTTATTTAGGATGTAACTAGTCTAGGTGGTTTTATTTTGTAGCCTTTCAGATATAATAATCCCAATGATAAATAATGAATGCATCCCAAAGGTAACTAACTAGAAATAATTAAATTTTCCCATACCTACATTATTCCACATCTAGGGTATATTAACAGTAACTTTTCGGGGCTAACTACTTATTGTTGTACTAAAAAATAAATGGTCAAAGGCTTCCTATGGCTAAAAAATCCTTGGAAAATAAAATCCATATAAAATTTTATCTAATGGTTTTATTATTGGGTAAGTACCACTTGTGCACCAAATTTTAGATTCAAGCAATATTTCTAAAATTAGCAATAAAACCTAAAACTTCAAAGCACCAATAGGAATGGATAAAGAAGTCAAATAAAAATGAATATCACATGATTACCATCACTTTTACCTCCTTATAACTCCATTCTAATATTTTTACTTGAATGATTTGATGCCAAAGCTTAAATTGGTATATTGCTTGATAACTCTTGACAATGGCTTCCAATACTTGTGTAAAGAAGATAAGGGCTTGGATGAGATCTAAAAGGTTTTTATGGATGAAATGAGAGTGGTATTATGAGATTTTGATGGCTTGATAGGTTATTTTACAATTAGCTTGAAAGTAGATGGAGAGTTTGGTTTTATAGGCAAGGAGGGAAAGATCAATGGTCCAAATTCAAATTTGGGCCATTGATATCAAGGATTGGGAAATTTCCATGGAATTTTTAATTCCATGGAAATCTCTAAAATTAGATAATTCTAGAGAAGGGGGATATATTTGGGAATACTTATAGAATCATCTAATTCTAGAAATCTCCCCATAGGGTTTAGAGTTTTAAGAGAGGCTAGGATAGGGTGGTGGGTGGGTAGGTGAATAAATATGAATTTTAAATTGTCAAGTGGGTTTAGGGAGTAGGTTAGTAGGTAATAATCTCTATTAGGGGTTTAATGGGGAAATTAATTGGTTTTAGGATGGGGTAAAGGTTTATGGGATATAGGAATGGGATGGGGATTATTAGGTAATTAGTTATTTTGGCTAAGACATATAGGAATTAGGCTAAATTAGCAAAAAATATTATAATTAATGGGGTGAGAATAATTTAGTGTATAATTTTTCCCCCTATTTGAAAAGGTGTTGGGATTGGAAGGATTAATGGTCTTTTAAAGAAAAACCTTGATGTTAGACGGTGTCAGTTATTAGTGGGATATGATGCCCCCTCAAGGGAGCATGTAGGGATAAAATGACCTGGAGAATCACTCAAAATGAAATCATGGGGTGGGATAAGAATAAAATATAAATGGGATTGGTATGCCCTAATTTAATAAATGATGGGCCAAGAGTGATGATGATAAAGTAGCTCAAGTAATGGGTTCTAAATAAATGACCAATGTCTATAAGGTGTCTTGATTGATAAATTGACATTGATTAAATGAGATGGGTTTGAGCTAATGGCTAAGTCCTATAGTAAGGATACATGATAGGGGAAGATAAAATGGGGACAATATTTATAGGGTATATATATTGGTGATAAAGAGATAATTTTTGTAAGATTAGGGGCTTAAAAGTGACATATAATGGCTGAGTGACTAAGCCAATAATGGGATAATGACAAGGGATAATAGTGTCTAAGCTATCCATAGGCACTACAAGTGGGACCAAGTAATACCTACATAATCTTAAAAGACCTCAAGACAATTTATTTATGGATGAGGGACAAGATGGGGGCATGAGGGGTTGGACACTCCATGCCCCAGATGATGTTAGGGGGTGAGCCAAAGCAATTAGACTGGGATAATTAGTCAGTTAGATTAGATTAGAGATGGTTGATGTTAGTAATGAGATACTAGAGTTGTAGGGAATGGGATATATAGGAAAAAAGACCTAAATTTAGTTCATTTGCATCCTTTTGATTTTTACGATTTGAGCTCTGAGGTGAGATTGTGGACTAGTTACCCCAAGTTTCCCATCATGGTGAGAGAGTCTAAGAGTACTAGAGGGAGGCAGATACTGGACCTATGGTGAGTAAAGAACACTTTATCTCAATATTTTTTTGATTTATATAATTTAATATTTATTTTTTAACTAGATTTTGTATAAAAAAGACACCATCTAACTTGGCTTGGAAATACTACGATTGGTAGTTTTAACCTCAATCAAGATATTACCATCACGAGTTATGATATTGTATGGACGTCTCATGGTATTAAAATACCACAGGTAATAAATCATAGTATTTTAATATTATAATAGGGGAATTATGGTATTATAATCCCATGACAATAAAGTCATAGATTTGCAATCCCACTATTAGTGAGTCACAGGTTTGCAATCCCACTATTAGTGAGTCATAGGTTTGTCAAAACCATGAATATGTTTGCTTTGCAAGTATCAATATTATGAGGAATAGGAAAATTAGTAAATGATGAGTTAGATGAAATATGGTTAGATGTATTTAGGGTGTTAGTCCAGTGAATTAGCTTTAGGGGTTGGGTGAATAGGTGAGTTGGATAACTTAGATGAATATGATGAAATTAGTTAGTCGAGTGGGTTAGTTTTAGCTTAATTTTCATATTTAGGGTTATATAGATCTAGGGTAATTTAGGTAGGATTGATGAGATAGGGGTTAAACTAGGGTGATGAGATTTTAGATAGGGGTGTTTTAGATGGATTCAGTGTAGGGAGTTGGAGGTTGAGGCTATATGAGTGAGGATAAAGTTTTTATGATGGGGATAATGATAGGTGGATGGTGGTTAGTATAAGAGGATTTAGGTGTGTTGGTATCATGACTACGACATCTAGAGGTGTTGCATGAGATGTGATGGGTGACACTAGAGGAATTTGGTGTATTAGAGTTGGTGGGATTACATGATGTGGTGATGATGCCTCTTATTCACATAGAACAATCTCTAATCATAGAATTAGTGGAGTGATGGCACTAAGAGATGAGTACCTTCTACTTTTTTACTAGGGAGATGATAGTTATACTTGAGGATGTATATAAGATATTTCATCTACCCATGCATGGATACATGATCTATTGGTGGTCAAACACATTGGTTTAGATACTATAGTGATTGGGTGGACATTTACATATAGGGATGTGGGATCAATGCATTGATATGGATAGGTGTTGATGTGAGGGTACATTAGATAGATTGACACTAATATCCATGGCTCTTATTTCTAGCATTCTCCTATTGAATAAGAGTGTACAATGGTTTCATCTTGTATGAGGAGATGTAGTTGCAGACATGATCCATGACCATCAAGTATTTTTATGGGGACTAGTTGTCTTAGCACATTTGTATAGGGAACTAAACCTGGGTACATATAAGAGAGCCTAAATTTTTGGACCATCACTATTGCTATAGATCTAGAGCTAGAAGCACATTGATATCTATTGACTATTGGGTAGACTTATAGGAATTGAGCCTGAGTAACCCATGGTCTTCCAGTGATGCATGATATTAGGATTAAAACTAAGGCATGCTGGAGAGATGCAATATTATAGAGAGGCTTTTGACAGTTTTTACCCTGAGCACATTACATGGATTCCATATAGAGGGATTAGTTTTAGTTGGGTTGATGAGGCATGGACATAGTATATGCTTATAGTTTGTTATGTGATGAGATGATGAGATTGTGTTATCAATAGATACAATATAGATCATGTATAACATCATTTTGATTTTATTTAAGATGTGTTAGGCCTAGAGTATTTATTTATATGTAGCTAGTGGGAGAGACCCTATGGGGGAGACCTATAGATAGGGTAGATGCTTGCATAGAGTATGAGAATATTTCACCCATTAAATGGGATTTTTATACACCTATTCCTGATTTTGGTGTGATAATGGCTTACATAACATGGTGATATCTGAGGACACCCATCAGATTGATGTAGCCTTAGGTGGTGGTTAGGTGAATTATTATTAGGAGGGTGCTTCAAGCATGAGATAGAATATAGAGGATGGTGAGGTAGAGGAGATATATTCTAGCATGAGGGAGACATGAGGGAAGGGGTGATGGCCTAGATGTTATGAAGGTAGATGTGTGAGATGGTGATCAGGTAGTAGTAGTAGTATAGGTGGGGTCTTAGGCCCAGATATAGGTAAGACCATAAGTGCAAGGATCAATCTAGCCATAGACATCAAAAGGTGGCAAAAGTGGTGGTGTAGGTCCATCTCAACCTTTGAGGATAGAGGAAGAGTCCTTGATTACCCATCTATAGGGTTATATTCAAGCACATGTGGAAAATATTATAGGTATTACATGAGTGGGACTAATTATAGGCCCATATTTAAAGTATGACTACTTAGAAGGATGGTTGGTTAACATAGGCACAAGGGTAAATTACTACATTACAAACCCATATTGCATAGAGGGATGGATAGGTGGCTCAGTTATAGACATAATTTATTTCCTTGTAGTCATAGGTGATTTAATAGGATATGCAACTCACCTAGGTGTAGGGATAGGTCACTAGCTTACAAGGTTAGGTTACAAGTTTTCAAGGGTAGGTGGCCCAGTTGTAGGCTCATGTTCAAACCTTGATTGGTTAGGTAGCAATAGAATATAGAGCCATAGATGAGGCTGATGAGTCTTTGAGAGGGTAGGACATGATGGGGGTGATGGAGTGGATTGTGTTACTTACATATGAATCCTAGTATTATCTAATGTTGTATGAGGCTTTAGTTTTAGAGGGCTAACATGCCAAATATTTCTATGTTATCTAGTCATCTATTCAACAACCTTATAGAAGAGGTTGAGGACCACCAAGGCTACTAGGGCCACCAAGGTCACAGCTATGATTATGCATATATACATGTATATGGGATTTTGTATGACTATCTCATTCTTTCCCTGTGAGATCCATGTATAATTATGATATATTTTGACATGGATTCCATATGGATTTTGTATTCTAGACATTTGATATATTGATGAAGATTTATGCTGATAAATGTATGGATGTTGTTTATTGCTATGATGTTTATGGATATGAGATGCATTTATTTTGTATGTGATGATAAGATTAATTATATATATATATATATATATATATATATATATATATATATATGTTGTGATTAGATTTATATGTTATAGATTTTATTCATATTGATATCATGATGTATGTATGCATGTATATCATGCATGGATCTTAGCATTTTATTAGTGATGTGATGATATATAAATTTATTTTTGTATATATGTTCTTATTATCATGGATGATGTTGTATATGGGATATTAATTTTGATTTTATGGATGTTATTATATGATATGATGGATATATGATTACATGTTTATAATGGCGATATGATAAACTTGCCTTTTCAAGTTCGATATGGCATAAATAAATTAATCCCCTTTTTTGTTCATTTCACCTTAGTGTTTATGGTAGAAATCCTCCTACACCATGGAGGTAAGGTGGTAATGGGATGGGTTTAGGTTCAAACTTTGGGTGAAGATAGATGTGATCTGGATTGGTTAGGATGGCAATGGTTTTGGAAGCTATCAAGATGTGAATATATGTAATCCTTTTATAATGTTGCATCGTAGCTATATGTTAGGGACATGATAATTCCAAGACACATTAGTTAAAATGTGTGGGGGGACTTTGTTTAAGACATGACCCTTCTCACACATAGATTCAGAAGTCACTCATTCCATCCTCATTCCCATGAAAATTTTACAAGATAAAGGATATAATCAAACTAATTAAATAAACAAAACATACTAATGTGTACATAAATATTTAGTACACATATATGTTTAATACAAACACATAATCATACAAGACAAGCAAATAAAACATAGAGCAATAATGATAATGTTTGATAGGGTTATTTACATGAGTGATGAAATGATTAGAGATGGACATATACAATGGGTCTAGTGATGGAGTGGAGGCTACATACAAGATATGTAATACCTAGGAATTTTTTCCATACTAGGATGGGACTCCAACCAAATTATAAAATGGTGGTTATGATGACCCTTCAGGAATCGGTGGCATAGTGTATGCTTAAAAACCCTGGAAAGAAAAACTTTATACATTGTGACCCTCCATAATGACCATTATATGTGAGAAGGTGTATACTTAAGGCTTATTGATAATAATGTGTGAACGGTGATGGGATGTTGTTATAAGGTTGAAAGGGAGACACATGTGTCAAAGAATATTTATGAAGGCATGATAGGAATGATGTAAATGTGGATGGGACTTGGGGTTATATATACCAAGTATGGATAAATGACTGTAGAGATCCCTCCAACAGGGATCTTTGACCAGCCATGTCTCTTCCTCTTGCTAAAATAGTTATCCTGCATTATTGTTCAAGAACCATGTAATGGATACCCACTATTGAGACCAAGGTCAAGGTTATTATACCATTATGTTGAGGACCAATTTCAATCATGGTACTTTCCCAAGGCACCAGTGAACTAGTTTTCACCATTGGATGGATTTTTTTTAGATTGATAAGGAGATGGGATAGGTGGATGTGCTAGATATGGGGTGTCCCATAGAGAGAGGATGATGAAACTTGATTCAGGTGTAGAAACTCTTTAAGTTCATGATATTCATTAGATCATCCATTTCTTCTCCATCTAGCATGGCTAGTTTATAATCTCTCAATCCTAGGAAAAAATGACATAGGGACCTAGCCAATTGGCTTCAAACTTCCCCTTTTTATCTCTTTTTATATTGGTCTTTTTTTTATTTTCCCTTAGGACTAAGTCACTAACTTTGAACTCGCTAGCCTAAATCTTCTTACAGTATTGGCCCTTGAATTTATTCTAAAATTCTTAGAGGTGATCCAAGGCCTTTTGATGATTTTCATCAGGGATTTCTAGTTCCTAAAGATGTTCCTACTTGATACTATGATCATAAATAATACCTCTCAATGACAGTCATAGAGAAGGTAGTTATACTTCCACAAGTAAAATTGCTTTGGCTTCATAAAACAAGGCATACAAATTTGCTCTAGTAGGTGTGTAGACACTTATACAATAAGTCCACAATGTTATATATACTTGAGTGTCCCAATTTTTACCTATTTGATTAACTATCTTTTTCAATATTTTAATGAGGGCCTTGTTTGTAGCTTCTACTTGTCTGTTGCCTTGGGGATAATACAGGGAGGATAAATATTACATGATGTGATATTTTTGAAATAGGGCCTAAAATTCCTAATTCTTAAATGATTTTCCATTATCTAAAATGATTTTTCTAGGTATAATAAAGTGATAAATGCTCTGATTGAGAATAAACTTGGAGATCTGGAGGCTTGTTATATAAGTAAGTGGCATTGCCTCTACCCATTTGGTAAAATAATTCATTGCCATGATAATGAATTTATGACCATTTGATAAGGTAGAATTGATATATCCAATTAAATCAATGCCCCATATGGAAAATTGTCATGGACTCAAAATAGGTTTCAAATCTTGCACTCAGGCATGAATGAGGTTTTCATGTTTCTAACAAGCCACACATTTTTGCACATATTGGAAAGAATCTTGTTTCATCATTGGCAATAATATTATACATATTTATCATTATTCATACCCCATCACTCACCTCTCCTCATCGTTATCCTCATCATCCCCTTTGTACATCCTTGACATATTATCCTTGTATATCCTTGTCTTGGTCCTTTCCCATCTCCAATCTTAACTAGTCATACTTATGAATTACATCCTTGACACCCTATCATACACATTATACTTATCCCATCACCCATATTTTCTCCATCCTATCCTAGTCTAACCACACCCATTCATCCTTGGTCTCATTTCCCATCACCTTCATCTTATCATACACATCCTTGTCATCATCCCTTTATACCTATTATATTTGTATATAATTTTTATTATCCTATCCCATCTCCCATCTTGTCTAGTCCACTCATTATTTATCATACCCACATCACATATCTTGCATATCCACACCATTATCTCCTTTCACTTTGTCTTCATCCTGTCTTGGTCTAATCATATCCACTCACCATCATTCCATCATTCCTAGAACCTAGTCATTATCTTATGTATTCTTGTCTTACCCTATTATGCATACCCTTAGTCTTGTGTATATCCTTATCCCATCATTATTTTATGTATCCTTTCATCCTACATCACCACCCTCTTTTATATCCTCTTGTACATCCTTTAGACATTATACCCCTACCTATCCTAGTTACCTCTTGATTTGACATCCAAATATTATCCTAACCCATTCATCATTAATCACACCCCCATTACCTAAATATCCTAATCACACCTTATTTTATCCTCCACATGTTATCCTACGTCCATATCCATATCACTTATCTTGACCTTGCCTTCATGACCCATCAGGTCTAATCACATCTTATCTTATCCTAGTTAGATTTTTTAGGTCACATACAAGTCTAAACCATCCCCATCCCATATTATCCTTAATCATTTGATCATCACCCATCATCATAATTATCATTGTCCCTTATTTTAATCACCTTCATCACATAATCATACCCCATCCCATTTTGAGATAATCAGTCTAAAGGTTTTAAGCTACTTTTATCATCCACATCATCCTATCATCCTAATCCACTATCATTCATCCTTTGGTCAGATCTCATACCTGGTTAATATCCTACTAGCATCTTATCACTTTGTTGTTTTCAAACTAGCAAACCCATAATCATTAATTTAGTCTAATCATATTTTCATATTCCTAAATAACACCCATCTAATCATCATCTTGTTAGTTTTAGAACCTAGGCACCCATTAAACCCCCAATCGCTTTTGCTAGCTTGACACCTAGGCATTATCAATGCACTGTTAAAACATATTTGCACTATTGGTCTAACATATGAGCCTATTCCTATATCATCCATCCATCATCATCATCATCATCATCATCATCATCTATCATACTATCTTGGTCCCTTCGACCTATTTTGTTTAAGACAAACATACCTAATACTTATTCCACCTTCATCATCTATTCTTCTTCAACCATCACCATGGAGTTAGACCCCACATTCATAGACCAATATATAGTTGTCGATAAGGATGAGATCATTTGAAGTTCCTTACAATGGGTGTACCACTCCCTAAAGTTATTGACCCCCTTTAACTAATTGCACCTCCTATCTAAACCCCTTCATGTAAATCCCACACCAATCCTCCATCCACCATTCATAAACCATCAATTTCCCCTTCTCATACTAGTAAAGGGAATCCAATATTGGCCACTAATATTCCATACACCTTGTAACATAAATAACCATCTGATCACAAATCCAATGCTTCCATATCTAAGTCCCAATGTGAAGCAATTCCTAATATTCCCCTTCCCATGTCTTTGGAGGCCCATTTTAAATGACTAGTCACTGCTAAAATGATGGTTTATCCACCTATATGACATCTTGATCCCACTAAGACTAATCCCTCTTATTATAAAGATATTCAATACTTTGTATATCACCAAACCTAAGGGTATACCATTAATCAATGTCAACCTTTCCAGGATTATGTCTAATACTTCATTGACCATGGTGAAATAGTAATTGAGGATGAACTAAATGCATCCACATTCCTAGGTGAACAAGAGGAGGAATTTCAATATTCTATTCCCATTCATAATAAAACCCTTCCCCTTATAAACTAAGGTCAAGACAACACACCCATCCAACATGAGTGATAATGAAAGCAAACTCTACTCCTCCATCAAAGCAGACTCTACTTCCCATTATCATAGTCCTCCATCATGTCCCTATTACCCATCACATCAAACACCCCATATTGAGAGGTCAATTATAGATAATGAAACTCCTATTAGAATAATTTTAATTTGTATACTATAGTTTGTAACAAAGTCAACATTAGAAGTCTTATCTTCATTAGGATCATGTTCAATGCCAAGATCCAAATCAGGTTACTTACTAGAAATAACATCCCTCATCAATGTTGATACTAATTGTCTTCTTGAGAGCACCTCTAATTTAGGTACCTCCAATCCATCACTATGAATACCTTTGTATCCCAATCAAGATGAAGTCATAGAAAAGTTCTTGCAAGTTTTATCTATCAAAAATTATCAAAGTGAGTCTATTCCTCCTTTGAATGCATTTAATAAAGATAGTCCTCATGATCCTTTTGCTAATCTTGAGGAGATTTTATCTGATGTCAAAATTGGGTCTCCTAATAACCCTTATGAAGAACATGTTGCCCCATAACCACTCATTGACCTCATCATACCATCTCCACCACCTCCATCCATCATATACCCCTTTCTTCCCATTGATGATCATTGATAACCTCCCTCCATAAGGATAAATTGGAACATATATCATTGAACTTATCTTCTTTAATCCATATAATGTGTGCCACAAGCACAAAGGTCCAAGACAACACTCCAAATTCATAAATCATAATCAAGTCATCCTTGATCCTATCAATCAAAAACAAGAAGCATCAAATCATAAACCTGTTTCAAAAGCATCTCTCCCTAGTGAAGCTCATAAATTGGCACTATGGACCCATTAATGTCAAAATAATCAATCAATATCCTCTAGTGAAGCCCAAATCAAGAAATAGGTGGAAATATAAGTCAAAACCTATCAATAAATTCAAATAATGTCAAAAACACTATTATCATGGCTAATAATCTATTAAATAATCATATCAAAGATGAACCATAAAGTTAAAGTATCTTGGATCTCATGTAATCCTTTCTTAATTGGCACCAATCAAATGAAGAATGTCCAACATCTCTAATGATGTATGTGATTGCTAATCCTCCATCACTAATCACACTATCCTATCATGAACCTATAATCCTATCTGATCTCACCATCTATTTTAATCCAATACACCTCCATCAACATCAAGATCTAATTAAATTCATACCTCACATCACTTCCTCAGGTAGAATTATCTCTCCTAGGGGAAACAAAGACACTTGGTCTAAATATCTATAAGGGTCCCCATCAAGCATCAATGAATGTCACATGGACCCTAATACATCTAGTAGTATCATCATAGCATCACTCATCCCCAAAATAGGTGTTGGTTGAAGATCACATTTAGTATCAATAATCTTGCATCTCACCATTATTCAATAAAATTAGATGCCCAATAAAGTTATAAATCATATAAAGTCAAAAAAAGTAAAAAATAAAATTAAAATGATTTGTCCAATGGTGAAAACTAGTCTTCTGGCACCTTGGGCAAGTACCATGATGAAAATTGGTTTTTGGTAGAATGGTAAAATAATTTATTATCTAAATTATACCTCAATATTTGGGGTCACAATCCATCCATTTCATCTATCCCATCATCATCCATCATATCATGTAGCCTAATGTGTTAATCATCCCTTTCAAGTCTTGGCCTTTGTAAGGGAATGGAAGGTATATTGAGTAATGTTCCCACAACCATTTTGACATATCCTCTAATGGACACTTAGGCAACTAAAAATCTAGTTCCTTCATGATGTGGTCATTATCAACCCCTTATCCTTTCTTCTTTGATCCTCATACCCTTTCCATATCATACTAATCCTCGTATCACTCATCCATCATCTATCATTCATCCTCATCCTGGTTGTTAGGCTTATAATTCCCTTTACTATTAAACCCTCCCCCCCCCCATTTTTAAAGTGTATATACCTATTTTAAAAATCCCTAAAAATTTAAATATTCTAAAAACCCTAAAAATCATAAAATTTGAAAGAGCCAAAAATAGTCCATCATGTCTTGTCATATACCCCATCCCCTAGCCACATCCATCTCTATGTTATTTATATTTCATCACATCTTATATCCATTTCATATGTTCCTCTTCCCATCTTTGGATGCACTATTTGGTCCTAAACCCCAATTTTAGTGGTCACCCATATTCCCATATCTTCCTCATCCATTTGAATAAGTGGTATTAACATGCATCACCTTGTCAAAGACTTTAATCTGGCACCCATCACTTCCCTATCAGTGCCTTATCACATCTATCACCCATCTAATCACTCTTTTTTATTGTGAATGTTATTTTATCCCATCACCTATCAGTAACTTTTCATACATAACACCCATTAAATCACTCCTTGATAGTATGAAATGTATCTAATCCCATCATTTCCTAAGTCTCCTTGATAGATTGGACTCTTGTAGGGCCTTATCTATTGATAATCCTTGGTCACTTTTTGATTCAATTTCAAGACCAAATTAGTATTCAAAGACATTATCACACCCCATCACATCATCCATCCTTCTATCCTAAACTATGGGCATCATCCCATCCTCATCCTAATCATAATCATCCTATCCTAATCCCAACTACCCTAAGTATACCATCCTATCATGATCATCTTAGTCCATTATTAAAAAACACATTATGACACTACATGTAGATATTTATGTGTGTTAATTGTTTATTTTGTTTGTCATATTTGACTATCATTAATATATCTTGATTGTCTTGTGTTTTATTTGCATCATATCTCTTTTTATCTATTGGGAAATGAATAAAGATGTTATGAGGACATCAAAAGTGATCTTGAGGATGAAAAGTTCACTACTTTCCCATGTAATTTGGCAAAATGTCCTCTTGGTCATGTCTATATCATGGGGCATACTACCAAGTTCTATATTTAATGGATTACTTAAACTATAATGAGCTTTATGACATTTGTGATGGCTTGATCATCTACACTTCCATCACTTATTTAATTATCTAATTATCCTTATTATCATCATTAATCTAATTCTCACACACTATTCGACTACCATTCAATATTTTATTTTCATTTCATCATTTACATTATATTCTCTAATCACTAAAAATATCCCCTAATCAATAATCATCATCATCATTCTCTAGTCAGAACTACATCAACCTAAGATCGATTTAGACTATGTAGGTATAACTTAGCCATGTTTCAATGCCTAAGGATAGCTTTTCCACTATCCCTATCATCCATCTTCATCCCCTAGTATTTTGGTCATTTAGCCATATCCTTTATTCTTTCTTATCCTCATCATCATATTGATCGACTTAGCTTTGAGATATACCCATCATTAATCATGGCCTATAGCTCTCCCTTGCATGCATCCTTACTTGGGATATCTATAAATCTTGTAGCCTTTTAATCTTATCATCATCATGTTACAATTGATTCCCCCTTGGGATGTGTTGACAAACATGACACCCATCATTTATTGCTCCCTATCTATATGTCTTTTCCAAGGGCATCATCAATTTATAGTTCATTTATCTAGTTGAATTTATCTTAATCATCATTTATCTCACATCTCAAATCCCATCCCCTCATCTATCTATTGCATCTCACCCATTGATTCTTCTTTTGAGTCTCAATTCATCTCATTCTTCCTTGCATGTTCCCTTGAGGGGGCATCATATCACCTAACATCATTTACTAATATTTATACATGACATGGTTTTTCCTTGAAAGATCATTACTCCCACTTTTATCCACTCATAATTCCATTTCAAAGAGGTTAAAAATGTATGCCCCTATATTTGCTCACCTCATTACCATTGATAATATTCTAATTAACTAATACTAATTCTGCTAATCCCATTTATTCTAATTCATCCCATTTTAATTTCCTCCTTTATCCCACTAATTTATCCTAATTATATCCATTTATATAATATCCTCCTCCTCTATTATCCTTCATCTATTAACCTTAGTCATCCCACTCCTTCATTAATTATTCTTAATCCCTATTATCCTAATCTAACCCCACTTACCTATTATTTTGGAATTTTAAATTCCCATGACCCCACCTACCCACCTACTAGCCTAAACCCTATCCTTTCTTACATCCTTATGAGTCCTAAATCTCATGAACTCCCATATAATCCTCATTATCCTCTAAACAAATTGAGAAGCCTCTAGAACTAGAGAAGTTCCTCTAAGACTCTAGAATTCTCTAAACTAGAGACTTCTAAACAATTTTAAATTCTCCTAAAATACCTCATTATTATATAAAAGGACATGCTTGGGCCATGTATAAAATATCTATCAAAATACTATAGCTTCATGTCCAATTATCCTATCATCAAGCATCCATAATCAAGCAACAATCGAGACATCACTATGTCAAATCTAAGTCTAATATGCAATCATAAATCCTAGAATGGAGTTGTAAAGATGTAAAAAGGATGGTAATAATGTTCTTATTATTCTAATTTTATCTCTTTTATCCATTCTTATTAGTGTCATTATGTTTTAGATTTTTATTTCTAATTTTTGTAATATTACTCAAGATCTAAAATTTGGTTCACATTCTGAAGATGATAAGCAAGGGGATAATAATGATATACAAGATAATACAAGATGATGATTAGGCAAGGATATACAATAATATGGGGTGATGACCAAGTATAGGTGAATATAGTGAGATTAGAAAGGGATTAGGAATGTAAAATGGGTTAATGACAATATGATAGGATATAAGGTGATATGTACAAAGACCTAGATAGGCTTAGATAGGTTTGAGTGATGGCTAACTTGGTTCACAAATAATATGGGTTTAGTATAACACATACCCAAGTAAATAAATCACAACTTATGATTAATAAATTGATGGGTGTGTAACCTAATGCCCACACCATCTAATGGCTTCATAGGTGAGGCTATAGGCCAGTGACCCATTATGATATCGACTAAACCCTCTCAACCTTACTTGTACCCAATGGATAATTCAAAGTTGATACTGACCCTATATAAAAACACCTATTACAATTGAAGCCCCCTATTCTAAAGTATACAAAAAGATCTAGGTGCATCCCTAATATACATGATGATAAATTTAGGCCCAAGTCCAAGTAGGAGGTTGTCTTAGAACTTAATCACCCCTCGCTCCATGGAATCCTTTACGAGGAATTATACTTAGCTCATAATGATAACTCTCCTAATATTTATACTCTACTAGAACATAGATTTTGGTTAGAGTGTGTTGTTAAAATCCATGACAATAACCCCTATATATTAAGACCATGCATAGTGATGAAATTCACATCACATGCTCTCCTAGATGGGGAGCTTAACAAAGAAGAAAACACATGATATGATTAATTAACCACTCTAATTACCTATGTGTGATGAGCACGATATGACAAATTATCTATGAGATAACACACACACACAAAAAAATAAGTATATACAAAAAATGATTTTCACAAAAAAAGATATATATAAAATATAATGATATACCAAAAATATAATGAAAACTAAGATAAAATATAAAATAGCACCCATCCTTACAAGAATAAGTGTTATAAATCTAATTGAGGTGCCTAATTCTTGAAGTCCCTATAATAAAAGTGTTATTAGTTTAAATTTTTACAATTTCATGAGTCCCTGCAAAATTGTGAGTACATAGAGAAAAATCATGACCAGAATGCACAATATCACAACTAAGTAAACAAAAATGCTAATTGCAAGTCATGACTTTACAAGATGTTAATAAACTATCATGGTTAACTAATAATACCATTACCATCTAACAATATCACTACTAGAATTAACAATACCATGATTATCAAAAATTCATAATCTATGATATTGTAAATAGTAATAGGAAAAAATTCTAAAATAACTATGTACGTACCCTATTAGACTAAAATAATTACAAGCTTGTTAAAATATATATAATTTTTATGAAAAATATATAGTCCTATGTTTTCTACCACCACTAAAACCTAAAACATGTTAATCATGTACAATATCATGGCTGTAATTAACAAAACCATAACTTGTAGGTAAATCTTGCAGGTCACAATTTGTGGTATTATAGAAGAGGTCAAAATAGTCTATGGGGGTTTTTATATGTATATCCTATCTTTTGTCTTCCCTCTATGATTCTTGCACATAGAAAATAATATTGGTAAAAGGTTTTCCTATAAGCAAAAGGAGCTTAGACCAATTTTTTTTTAGATGGGAAAATGATTAGATTTCCAACAAATAATTTAACACAGACCCTTATTATCCCTTTTTTTAGAACTTAAATATGCCTTTATATAAAACCAAGAATAGAGTTTAGATTTTTACCAGTTTCAAAAAAATAATAATGTTACGACTATAGACTACAAACTCATGATTACTAGATGAATATCATAACTGAGGGAGTCACAGCTTTGTCAAGGATAGACAAAGAATCAATGTCTTAGTTTCATGTCTTCCTTTATATAATTATAGATTCAAAATATCCTTCCAAGTAAATAAAGTATGAGTAAAATACATAAATATCATATATTAGGTAACAAAAAATTATAGGTGACAAAGTTAATCCTAAATACTATATTTAATAATATCACCATTAGGATCAATAATACCATGATTACCAGTACAATACCATAAGTTTGAGAGTCATGGTTTTGTCAAAATATATATAAAACTAGATTCTAGGTAGATTTCCTTCTTGTCCTGCATATAGAAACCACACTAATAGATAGATCCTTACAAAAATAGAGGGTTAGTAGGAATAAATTATAACCTGACTCCTATTATTAATTTCAATAATGTCACTATTAAAACTATTAATATCATGACTATCAGGACAAACTCATGACTATTAAAGTTACAATATTGTCATAGGGTTTAGTTATTAGTTAACTGATAATATCATAACTAGCTTCTACAAAATTATGACTACAATACCATGACTATCAAGGTAATATTGTGATTCACCTATATATATCAAAATTTGAAAATTTTAGCTTAGATCTATGTCTAATTGGTCCTAAAATCACTCAAATCAATTCCATCAATGGTATTAGACTGAATAATGGAGGTTAGTCCCATTTGGTTACCAAAATATGCACTAAATTCAAGGTTCAAATAATATTTCCAAAATTAGCAATAAAACCTAAATTTTAATAACACCAATAAGAATGGATAAAGAAGGCAAATCAAAATGTATATCACATGTTTACCATCACTTTTACCTCCTTATAAATCTATTCTAGGATTTATACTTGAATTATTTGATGCCAAAGCTTGAATTTTTAGATTGCTTGATAACTCTTGACAATGGCTTCTAATGCTTGTGTAAAGAAGATAAGGGCTTGGATAAGAGATAAAAGGCTATTATGGATGAAAAAAGAGTGGTAATATGAGAGCTTGATGGATTAATAGATGATTTTTCAATTAGATTGAAAGTGGAGGGAGAGATTAGTTTTATATACAAGGAGGGAAAGATCAATGGTCCAAATTCAAATTTGGGTCATTAATATCAAGGGCTAGGAAATTTCTACAGAATTTTTAATTCCATGGAAATCTCTAGATTGTGGAATATTTATAGAATCCTCCAATTATAAAAATCTTCCCATAGGGTTTAGCATTTTAGGAGAGGCTAGGATAGGGTGGTGGGTGGGTAGGTGAATAAATATGAATTTTAAATTGTCAAGTAGATTTAGGGAGTAGGTTAGTAGGTAATCGGCTCTATTATGGTTTAATTGGTTTTAGGATGGGTAAAAGTTCATGGGATATATGAATGGGATGGGGATTATTAGGTAATTACTTATTTTGGCTAGGATATATAGGAATTATACTAAATTAATAGAAATTAGTACAATTAGTAGAGCAAGCATAAATAGTACATACACCCCTTAGAACACGACTCAAATAAAAATAAAGATGGATTTATCTAGAATGACAACTCCTTTGAGTTTTAAAATTGTTGGAATACAATTTCTAAAAAACAAAAGAAAGAAAAGGAAAATAATTGAAAATCAATGAAATAAAATATTTTGTGAAAGGTAATAAGGAATTTAGTTTGAATCAAGTGAGGGAAACAATAATTTATGTTTTGTTTCTAGGAATCATGCATTCAGATGAAATGTTATAAAAAATTGAAAGAATCCCTGATCAAAAAAATGTGTAGATTCACCAATATGTTTTATCCTATTCTTTATTTTAAAATAAAAATGTTGTACTAATAGGTGAAAAAATTGATAGATATTATAATGTTAAAGATGTAAAATAATTAATAATTCTGATTTTTGAAATTGATAAATATGAAAAACTACTATTTTTTGAAAATGATAAGAATAAATGTACTTACATCAAACTATTTTTTTATTAACTATTTTAGATATATGAAATTAGAAATAATAAAAATGTGGTTGTTTATGCTCAAGATCAAGAATAAAATCTGAAAGTATTTCTAGATAGGTCCATGGTAGCTAGATATAAGTAAGGTTGTTTGAGTCTATTGATTATGGAATTGTCCCAATATACTATAAATGGTTACTAACAAGAAAAGATAGAAGAATCAAAACTCTAACAATGATAGATAAAAATAATAATCTAAAATTATTTTTATATAAGACCACTCTAGGAGGATAGGAACACAAGCCACTCAAGTCTATTTATCACTGAATTTTTTGTGTTGATTGTGACATAAATATGACTATTACACCTTCTACACTTTTTTCTACATAGTAAGCTAAGATATTTTGATTCAGATTGTGCCATGTAGAATTAATTTTTTTTTCTTTGAAACCCTAAGGTCACCTTGAAATCTTGAAACCTATAAAAAAGATAGGAGATTTTAATGTGCTAGGTTGACCCCTATCACCCCCTCTACTATTGACCATTTCCTATGTATCTAATACTAAAGGAGAGAAATCAAGCACATGTATTTCTCCCACCTAGAGTGATTATGCAATTTTGATCCTTTACTATGTGTATGAAACTATAAATATGACTTTGATAATTGATAATGATATCTCTTAACTTGATCTAAGATGATTTAAACTTGGTTCAAAACTACTCCTTTTGAATGATCTTAAATTTTAGAAGAATAGGGTAGATTGTCTCAATGTGCAATAATATGTATGTTATAAACCAAGTGATAAAAAATGGAGATAATGAATTACCTTGGATGTGTATTTATAGAAAAATAATTTGATAATTTCCTTTATATGACTTTATTAAACATGCAAGAAGACCCCGAAAAATAATTCAAAATTTCAAATCTAGCCATTAGTTAGCACAATATGTGACTACTCTAGGTGGATAAGCCCATGACAGTGTTCCTATTCACCTAATGTGGACTTTTCCTAGAAGATTATGAATACTTTCCATGAGTAGGAGATAGTTTGAGGGTAGTATTAAAAAGTTTGACAATTTGACTTGTCAATTTAGGTGAAATATTTATGACAAAAAAATTTCAAACCCCCATAGATAAATGGATTACAGGAATGGTAAATAAGAGTTGTGTATATGGGCACAAGTCATTTGATTTAGGATGTGTCAATAATTAGAATTGTCAAGTATATATGACAAATTTTATGTGTTTATGCTTTCAATAATTGTGTTTGATAAAAACATTATTTATGATGGAAAGGGTAAGATAAAAAATAAATTTTCTAGATTTCACATTGAGATATTACTTTTTAAATAGAACGCCTTATTTAAATTTACAAGTTAGCTAATGTCTACCAAACTTTGCATTGACTTAGATTTAAATAAACATGATAGAAAGTCTAATTATTTATTATTATTTTATAATTTTTCAAAGCGTCACTTTGTAAAATGAATTAACCACAATGAATTTTAAAAAATCACAAGAATCTATAGTAATTGAATAAAATCAGGGTTAAGATACATAAAGGGTTAAGCTAGTCAATCACTCAATTAAAACAATTCACAGGAAATAAGATAAATCCCATTCAATTGGTCACTCTATTATAATAAAATCTAATGTATTAAATTAATTTTTATAAATTTAAAAAAAAATTAACAAACTCATATAAAATTAGTAATATTTCTTAAGCATGCCATGTTGCCCACAATCCTTCCTCATTAAAAAAAAAAATCAATGAATCTATATATAATAATAGATGGATCACCATGACATCTAAACAAATTAGTTTCTTGGAAATTAAATAAACTATAAACTATATTTCTAAAACTAAATCTAGGACTAAATTTCCTGAAGGAAAAAAAACAGCTTTAAAAATTAGATAACTAAAAATATTTTTTGACAGTCTAAGCCCATATAGGCTTTCAGAAGTGAAGTAGTCCTTAACTATTCATTTTCTTCCCTTTCAATTATTTTACACACAATTAGAAGTCCTCATTTATTCTTGAAATAGATATAACTAGTTTTTGAAATAGAAAACTACTTTGATCATCAACAATGTATGTTGGTGAAAAATCATCCCAAGATATAGTTTGACTAAGTTGCCTTTCTCTACCTTTTCTATTTCCTTAGTGAAAAAATCAATGACTACGTTTTACAAAATTTTATGCCTCAAACACATTTATATTGAATAACCATGAAATTATTTAGAGTCCCCAAAAACTTAGTGGCACTAACTAGATTATTATCCTAATAATGATAGAATGTTGGCTTTCCTAAAGATATCAAGAATGTCTTCCCTAAAGTCATTCAATGGTGACATGGTAGTATTAAAACTTAGTGAAACCTCTTCTTATAAAGTCTTAGTATTAATCATGAAATTTTTAAGTAAGTTTATGTCAAACATGGACATTAATTTGATAATGTGAACCAAACCTATCTTGACTGTATGGGTGATCACATCCATCTTCTTATCCATTCTAATGAGCTTTGTCAAGTAATTTTTGATGTTATGCATCAAAATGTCATTCTTAAGCTTGGCATAATGTATCTATGTGAGTAAATATAAATATTTATCTAATTAATTCTCCACATTATTCATTATATTCTTTATTACCTTTACTCTAGATTAATATTCCAATTGTATACATTTAAATCTACTCGTTTGTAACAGCGCCACTAGGTTTTACTGGAATAAGGTTAAAAAATAAAACATTTGCACAAAGTCAATGAATATATTCTAACATGAAGAAACCAAAATATATAGTGATATTTAACTAAATATATTAGTTTTCAAGATAACCAAGTATAAATTCAAGAGCTAATATATTTATCAAATGATCACAAGATCAATATCAAGTATAATGCTAAAATAAAACAAATACTAAATATATTTCATACAAGTATAATTACATATTTAGCCACAGCTGATACAATATTATAGCTAAATATTGTAATACTATATATGAATAAATAATACATTTTTTTATCATAATACATGTCTTAATAATAATGTACAATGATACAATACTCCACGGAGCATACGAGTCTCAATCAATTCATATATCCATAAGTAATCATGAGTGTAGTAACCAGTGAAGTACTTCTAAGGGGAGGGAAAGCATCATCCAAGTGATTTTTCACACCAACCATAGACCATCAATCCCTCACACAATCTCCTAATTAGGGAATGACCCTCCCTTCATAGATGGGCAAATAATGATGGTACGAGAATCAAGAGTGACAACTAGTTACCATGTGTTATATGATAACTATTACATGTAGTATATCATAAAGAAATACATTCTAATATGATATCATACTAAATATTTAAACTAAATAAAATATATTAAATGAATATCTTTAACCATACACACTAATTTATCCAATGTTTTCATATAGTTATTTGATCTTGAAGATCAGTGAATTTCATACACACCACTCAATTGGATTACATTGTATATATGTATTAGTGATACTAATTAAGTGGAATCCATCTCACCTACTTATTTAGTGTCATTAATAATAGATTTGTTTACATATTTCATACTATTAAAACCAATCTATTTCATAATTAATTTTCCCTACTAGCAGATATAACATGTGCTAAAAAGGAAATATCAAATAAATTCATTTAATCCATCAAATGAAATGTAATAAATCCAAACATCTAAACTATTTATTATTGGAGAGTTATCAATTATGTCATGATGATGTCATGAAGGTTACCTAGTGAGTGGATGAAATTCCTTGATATTCTATGTGATAATGAAAAAGTGATCAATGTACTTGTCCTAGTATGATTGGTTGATATTCTATTTTGACATAGTTAGAGATGTCTAGGGATGAGTATGATGATTTTAGAATGTGAAATAGGTCCTTAAGATATTTTTATACTTTTAATGCTTGTATTTAGAAGTTGAATTTATCTGGTTGTCCATAATTTTCATCTAGACACTTTAGGTCTAGTGGAAGAAAATCAAAGTAGGCAGTTTGATGACATCACCATTGCCATGTGTAAATGAGTTAAGAGGAAATGGTCACATGGGTTTGTTTAATATTTTTGTTATATATTATGTGATAAATCTCAGGTAATGAACCTAAGTGCATCAAAATATATGCAAGTACAAAGTTGGGATCTCAGGGATATTAATAGTATTTTCCCATACTTAGCCAATTTTGCAAGAGGAAAGAAAGAGTTGAGTAAGCAGTTTGATGGTGGCATATCTCACATGTGTGGAAATTTCAAGATAAGGTGATCATATGGGTTTGTTAATTTTTTATCCTAATTTATTTTCTTTAAACTTTATATTATGCGATGAATCACATCAAAATATATGCATGAGCAAAGTTGGCCTTCTAGGTAATTCTAGGCATAGTTGGCTTTGTGTAAGAAAATTTTGAATGAGCATGTTGATGATGGAATATCTCACACATGTGTGATTCCAAGATTATATTTTTATATAGATGTATTTTATTATGTGGGGAGATCATTTGTTCTAAATTTTAGATCATGTTTTGAAGTACATAAAAAGTTATTAAGGCTCAAAGATGGCTTCTTAGATAGATTGCAAGGGTCCCCATAGTCAATTTTTCAAGAAATAAAGTTTAGGACCAAATGAAGATCCAATGGTACATAAGTGATTGTATAGATCAATATCAATGATGTGTGTTGAAAGAAATGATAAGAAGTGCACATTGTTTAATTATTTAGCAAAGGTAAAAGATAAAGATCAATGGTGACTTGGTATTTGTACAAATTGATTGAATGCTGAGTGTTTCTAGTTAAAGACCTGGTTGATCCATAGATATTGATGGCGCACGATGAGTTAACATTACAAGATTGCATGATATGAGATAAAATTGACTGAGGTTTAACATTTGAGCATTGGTTCATATGCATTAAAGTTTAGACAAGATCAACAATGCGTAATTAATCTGAGTAGTAAGGACACAAGATGCAATCAAAGTGGTCTAAGTTTAACTATGACCATTTACATTTAAATATTTGATTTTTATAAAGGAAAAAACTAGTTTGTGGTATTTTTCTCATAACATTTGATCCAAGATGAATTTACTCATGTTTTAAAAATAAAATATTAAGAGGACTCCATGGTGCATCTAATGAATCTGATTTAAAGATCTAAAAGTGTGTATAGTCAAATATATTAAGGTTCAAAGTTGACTATGTTCGTGCATGTTCTGCAAGTGACCCAAGAAGAGTATTTGAGCTTATGTAGATGTTATTTTAATGTTTAATGATGGATTAGCTATTTGATCATGTTTTAGACTCCATGAGGAAGATCTGTGTGCTTCTTAGAGGTTAGATTGATAATATGCAGTATGAACAAATGTTTATAAGGTGATTGTATATTCAATAATGATGATTGTATGCACATAGAAGTGTTTGAGTTATTTATGTTTAAGCTAAAGGGTGTTGTGATGGTTATTATAACTTAAGGGGGACCTATATATCATTTAGAATGGGTCCATGCTATTGTAAAATGTTCTTATGGTTTTTATTTTCTCATATAAGTGTTAAAGAGCTAAATGGGTCTCCATATGACTTAAAATTGACTTAGGCCTATTTGAAAATGGGTTATGCTTAAGTGTGGCCTATGTAATAAGCCTTAAGGGTTAATGAAAGTGCAATTGTAGACCTAGAAGTTGATATTCATGATTTCTCTATATATAGTGAAACCAAATGAGATGGTTTATATATTTTTAGAGACTTATATGTGAGAGAATTGGAGAGTGAAGGAAAGGAGAGGAGAGTGAGAGTGCCCAGTTTTTAGGTTGATGAGAAGAGAAGATTAAGGATTATATGTATGATTTATAGGTCATGTTTATGATGAAAGTATAGTTTTATTATAGTTTGAATTTGTATGAAGAGATATGAGTGTGCATATGAGAACTATTTGAGTGAATAAGGAGAGAGATTATGGCATGCCTATGTGAGAGGCATGTATGAGTTAGAGAGAGAATTTATTCAGTTGTTAGATAATTAGAGGTCTATCATCAGGTGTTAAAGGCATCAATTTTTAGGTGGAATTATTCATTTTAAGGAGGGTCTAATGGACTTGATCTTCCTTAGGGGCATTTTCTCCTTGTGAAACAAGGTTTCACTAAAGATCTTTGGTTAAAAGGACTTGATTGAAAAGGTGGTCAAAAGGACTTGATAATCTTAGGGGAAGGTTTTCCTTGTAGAACTATTGTTTCACTAAAGGCCTTACGTCAGAAGAACTTGATCAAGGTTCTTGATCAGTCTCTTGTTTGTGATCATCTTATAAGATAGTAATACATGTGTTTACAAGATTGAGAGTGGGTTTTACTCTCTAAGAGGGTTTCCCATATAGATATTGTGTTGTGTATGTTATCTTGAATTATGTTCATTATTCACTGGTATGAATAATCTATATGCTTCATGAATAATTGTATTGAATACTTAAGTATTTGCAAGGGTTTGTAAATTAAATTATATTGTTTTCCACCACTAATTTACCCCCTCCCCTCTCAGCGGATTGTACCTCTAATAATTGGTATTAAATCCAGTCCTTATTTCAAAGTTTAACTAATTGAAGTTAATCAAAGGTACAATGGTTGACAAAGAGGTTATGGCTTGTCTTCAAGATAAACTAGTATGTACTTTATCAAAAATTAATGGTGTGAAGACACAAGTGCAAGATCTAGATGCAACAGTCAAGAATCTATAAATCATGATGAATAAAGAACAATTGGAAAGTAAAGTCATGACTTATTTAGATGTGTTATTATCTAAGGATAAAATTGATTCCATCTCCACCAAAAGGGTTAAGAATTAAAATTCATTGATTAGTAATGATCAAGAAAAAAGGAGGTCAATTATGAACTATGTCTTCAATGGGTATTACTTCTACAATCAATTCAGTCATAGATATAGGAATTGCTCTCTCTCTCTAGAGATTAAAATGGATCTCATATGATAAAATTGTAACCAACAAGGTCATATAGCTGAAAACTATAGAAGAGCATTTTTGAAAAAGGATATACAAGTCATTGACACCATAAAATGGTTTAAGGAGATTAAGTCTACAGAAGAAAATAATCAAAATTCAAATAGACCACCAAAGGAAGAATCATTTTTTTTTCAATAATCTTTGCTTACTCAAGAAGATGAGAATAAGATATGGTTAATATATAGTGGATGCTCAAATCATATGATAGGAGACAAGATCAAGTTTATATCTCTAAATAAGACCAACCCAGGTGCAGTGAGACTTGGTAACAACAAATCTACTAATATAGTTAGCAAAGGTACTATGAGTTTGGACAATGGTCATACTAAGACTAAGAATGTCTTATATGTATAAGTTTTGAAACATAATCTTTTAAGTGTAAGTCAAATGAGTAAACAAGGAAATGTTGTAACTTTTCATAATGATGTATGTGAAGTAAGAAAGGAAAAATATGGTAGATTAGTTACAAAGGTACATAAAATAGGTAACAACATGTATACATTCCATGAATCCAATAATGATAAGTGCTTCATGAGTCATTTGGAAGAAAGCTAGCTTTATCATAGAAGGCTTAGACATATAAATTTTGATAATATGATAAATATCAGTTCAAAGGGGTTAGTAAGGCATATGCCCAGGTTTTATAAGATTCCTAATTCTCTTTGTAAGGCATGTCTTTATGGGAAGCAACCCAAGAGAATATAAAAGAACAATGAATTGTCCACTATAGATCCATTAGAGTTAATCCAAATTGATCTATGTGGACCTACGATAACTCAAAGTATTCAAGGTAATAGATACTTCATTATTCTCATTAATGATTTTACTAGGATGACTTGGATATTCTTTCTTAAATAAAAAATATAAGATTTTTTAATATTTGTGGCATTCAAAGCCCTTGTGGAAAATGATAAAGATTCAAAGATCAAGTGTGTGAGATTAGATAGAGGAGGTGAGTTTTTGTCTCATAAGTTTGATTATTTTTATGAAGAAAAAGGGATAAGAAGACAATATTCTACCACTAGAACACCATAACAAAATGGTTTTGTTGAGAATAAGAATAAGACTATTTTAGAGATGAGTAGAATCATGATTCAAGATGAAAAATTATTAGATGGCTATTAGGAAGAGGCAATGAACACTTTAGTTTACATCTTAAACAAGTGTCAAATCAGAGTAAATAGTGATAAGGCTCCTTATGAGTATTGTAAGAATAGATAAACTAATGTAAAACATTTTAGAGTGTTTGGGAGTAGGTACTTCATCAAAAGAGATGAAGAGAATCTTGTCAAATTTGATTCAAGATCTGATGAGTGAATCTTCTTAGGTTACTCCTCTATTAGTACTGCCTATAAGTGCTTCAATAAGAGACTTGAAAATCTTGTTAAGTCAAATATAAGGGTAGATGAGACAAGTAGAGTCAAAAATCCAAAATTGTAGATAAGTGATTCAATTAAAAATTCTATTACAAATAATGATGAGTTGTCCATTCAAATAAATGATGAAGATGAAGAGGAGGAAGAAAGATAAGACTCTAAAGCTCCATCTAGAAGAATTTAGAAAGATCATTCAATCTCTCAAATTATTGGAAATGCTGGTGCAAGGTTTCAGAGTAGGAGACTATTGATCAATAAGACTCAGCTCTGTTATCCATGATTGAACCCAAAACATTCATGGAAGCTATCAAATATGATAGTTGAAATGTTACAATGAATGAAAAAATTGATCAAACAAAAAAGAATGAAACATGGGACTTAGTTCATAGGCCAAAAGATAAAAATGTGATAGGTACCAAGTGGGTTTTCAAAAACAAAATGAATGATAAAAGAGAATTCATAAGGAACAAGGCTATATTGGTGTGTAAAAGATATGCTCAGGTTGAAGGAATAGATTTTTATGTGACTTTTACTCCTGTGAAAAGAATGGAAGCAATTAGACTCTTCTTAGCATATGAAAGTTTTAAAGATTTTAAGGTATATCAAATGGATGTGAAATATGCATTCTTAAATGGAAACTTAAATGAAGTCTATATTGAGTTACCTAAAAGATACTTCATGTCAAGTAATTAATATCTTGTGTGTAAACTGAAGAAGGCTTTGTATGGTCTTAAACAAGCTCCTCTATCTTGGTATGATAGGTTAGATAAGTATCTCTTGAGTAAAGGTTTTAAAAGAATTGAAATTGATAGTAATTTGTACATCAAGATAGAAGGCAATCATCAATTGATAGTTGTTGTATATGTTGATGACATAGTTTTTGGATTTGACAATGATAAAATGAGTAGAAAATATGCAAACACTATGAAGAATGAGATTGAAATGTCAACATTAGGAGAACTATCTTTCTTCTTAGGATTATAGATTGATCAACTTGATATAGGGATATTCATTTCACAAGATAAATACATCAAATATATGATAAGGAAGTTTGACATGGTGGATTGTAAGCCAATGGGTACTCCAATTATCATAGGATGTAAACTAAGTCAACTAGATGACTCACCAAAAGTTGATCAAACTTTGTATAGATCCATGATTGGAAGTATTTTGAACTCTCCTGCTTTTAGGCTTGAAATCATTCAAGCAATGAGTCTTATAGGAAGGTTTCAACATGACCCTAGATAATCTCACTTGAAATTAGTCAAAAGTATCTTGAGATATCTCAAAGGCACCATAGAGTATGGTTTATGGTATCTTAGGATTAAATAATTCTCTTTGAAATCATATACTGATGTAAATTGGGTAGGATGTGTGGATGATAAGAGGATTATCAGTGGTGGGGTATCCTTCATGGGCGAATACTTGGTGTCTTAGATAAGCAAGAAGCAACCCTCAATGTCTCTATCAACTAAAAAAGTTGATTATATGGTATTTTCCTCTTGTTTCACTCAAGTCGCATGGATGAAATAAACTTTAGAGGATTATAAGATAAGACAAAATGGACCTTGTCATATTTATTGTGATAATACTAGTGCAATTAGTATCTTAAAAAATAATGTTTTTCACTCAAAAACTAATCAAATTCTAATTAGATATCATTTATTGAGAGAACAAGTGATTAATCAATGTGTTAAGTTAGATAATATACCTATAAAAGAGCATCTTGTAGATATTGTGACCAAACCATTGTCAAAAGCTACATTTGAGTATCTAAGACAAATATTGGGTGTCATTTATTTCTCTATGAATCAATATAATGTTTATGGTTAAGGGGGAGTAACAAGTTCATAAGCTTGCTCTAGAGGTTTTTAAAGAAGTTATATTGTAGTTGCAATGTTGATGGTCCTTATGGTGGCTTGAGAGAGAAGGTTTGTAAGCCTGTGTGGTGGTTCTCATGGAGTGTTGAGATATAAAGATGCTAAAAGGGTGAAAGGGCTCAAAAATATTAGGAAAATTCCCTCTTAGATGTTTCTTGGTAAGTTCCATCAGATTTTAGTTCTTTTGTCTATTCTTTCTTCATTTATTGTAGTGTTTGGTTAAAGAGAGTGTTGGCATAGAGCAAGAGGAAGGTGTTAAGGCAAGAAGAGGTAGGATCAAGGTAGGGAGGTTTGTATCATCTTTATAATATGGTCCTTTCTTATTTATATTATTTTTAGGTCCTCATGATTATTTGGTTCCCACTTTGTCATTGTGTCAAAGGGGGAGAAAAGTCCTTTTGTGGGAGTGTTTTGAGAGAGAAGGAAGGTGAGTTGTATATTGTTATATATGTTGGTTGTTGACATCAATGAAAAAGGGGAAAATTATTGGAGATTTTTCAATAATGTCATGATGATGTCATAGATGTGCCCTAGTGAGTGGATGAAGTGCCTTGATAGTCTATGTGACAATAAAAAAGTGTGCAATGTGCTTGTCCTAGTATGCTTGGTTGATCTTCTATTTTGGGATGGTTAAAGATGTCTAGGGATGAGTATGATGATTTAACGATGTGAAAGAGGTCCCTAATATGTTTTATATGATTTGAATGCTTATTGGAATTCATCTAATTGTCTATAGTTTTCATCTAGACACTTTGGGTTTGGTGGCAAAAAAATTGAGTAGGAAGTTTGATGACATCACCATTGCCATGTATGGATGAGTCAAGAGGAAATGGTCACATGGATTTTTTTAGTATTATGAATAGTTATTGTTCACTAAATCTTAGGTCATGCACCTAAGTGCATCAAAATATATTCAAGTGAAAATTTGGGCTCTTAGGTATATTGACGGTATTTTCCCATAGCCAAATTTGCATGAGGCAAGAAAGAGTCAAGTAAGTAGTTTGATGGTGGAATATCTCGCATGTGTGGACATTTCAAGAAAAGGTGATCACATGGATTTGTTTAATTTTGATCCTTGTTTATTTTCACTAAATTTTAGATCATATGATGAATCACATCAAAGGATATGCATGAGCAAATTTGGCCTTCCAGGTAGTTATAGGCATAGTTGGCTTTGTGGAAGAAAATTTTGAGTGAGAATGTTGATGATGGAATATATCACACATGTGTGGGTTATAGGGGTAGATTGTTATATAGATGGATTATATTATGTGGGGAGATTATTTGGTCCAAATTTAAGATAATACATCAAAGTGCAAAAAAAGTTATTAAGGCTCAAAGATGGCTTCTCAAGCAGATTTCAAGGGTCCCCATAGTTAATTTTGCAAAAGTTAAATTCATGACCAAATGAAGATCCAATGGTACGCAGGTGATCATACAGATCAAGATAAATGGTGCATGTTGAGTGAGATGGTAATAAGTACATGCTATGTAATGACTGATCAAAGGTAAAGGATAAAGATCAATAGTGAGTGGGTGTTTGTATAAATTGATCAAACAATGAGCATTGCTAGTTAAATACCTAGCTGATCCATAGAGATCATTAATGCATGATGAGCCAATATTGAAAGATTGCATGAGATGAGGTCAAAGTGATTGAGGTTAACTTTTGAGAATTAGCACTTGTGCATTAAATTTTAGATAAAATAAATGGTGCATAATTGATTTGAGTAGAAAGGACATGAGATGCAAGAAAAGTGGTCAAATTTTAAATGTGACTGTTTACATTTAAATATTTAATTTTTACAAAGGGAAAAAATAGTATTTGGTATTTTGATCATAAATTTTGATCCAGGATGAATTTTATCATGCTATAAAAATAAAAGATGAAGATGACTCCATGGTGCATCTAATGAACCTAAATTAAAGATTTGAAATTGTGTATAGTCAAATATATTAAGGTTAAAATTTGATTGTGTGTTTGTGTTTATTCTCCAAGTGACCTGAGAAGAGTATTTGAGATTATGTAGATGTTGTTTTGATGTTTAATGATGGATTAGCTATTGAATCATGTTTTAGAATCCATGAATATGATTTTTGTGCTTCTTAGAGGTTAGATAAATCTTATACAATATGAACAAAGGTTTAGAAGGTAATTGTCTATTTGTTCATGGTGACTGTATGCACATAGAAGTGTTTGAGCTATTTGTGCTTAAGATAAGGGTACTCTAATGGTTTTTGGCACTTAAGGGGGACCTACGGATCATGTAGAATGGGTCCATGCTATTAGAAAATGTTCCTATGTTCTTTTTTTCCTCAGAGAATTGTTAAAGAGTTAAATGGGTCTCCATATGACCTAGAAGTGACCTAGGCCTATTTGAAAATGGATTATGCTTATGTGTGACCTATGTAAGAGGCCTTAAGGGTTAAGGCAAGTGAAATGGCTGACATATAATTTTATATTCATGATTGCTCTATATATAGTGAAACCAAATGAGATGGTTTTTATATTTTAAGAGACTTGTATGTGAGAGAATTAGAGAGCAAAGGAAAGGTGAAGAGACTGAGAGTGTCTAGCTATAGGGTTGATGACAAAAGAAGATTAAGGACTATGTGTATGATCTATAAGTCATGTTTCTAATGATAGTATAGTGTTCTTATAGTTTGAAGTTATGAAAAGAGATCTGAGTGTGCATATGAGGATTGTTTGAGTGAAGAAGGAGAGAGTTTGTGTAGTTTTTAGACAATCAAAGGTCCATCATCAAGTGTTGAAGACATCAGCTCTAAAGTGGAAGTGTTAATTTCAAGGAGGGTCTAAAGGACTTGATCATATTTAGGGGTAGTTACTCCTTATGAAATAGGGTTTCACTAAAGACCTTTGATCAGAAGGACTTGATCAAGGTTGTAGGTTAGGACTTGATTGTATAGGTAGTTATAAGGACTTGGTAATCTTAGGGATAGGTGATCCTTATGTAATTGTTATTTCACTAAAGGCCTTAGGTCAGAAGGACTTGACCAAGGTTCCTAATCAGAAGGACTTGATTAGTCTCTTATTTGTGATCATATTATAGGATAATAGTCCATGTGTTTTTAGTCTTGAGAGTGGGTTTTATTCCCTAAGAGAGTTTCCCACGTAGATCTTATGTTCTGTATGTGATCTTGCATTATGTTCATTATTCACTACTATGAATGGTTTATATGCTTAATGAATAATTGTATTGAATGCTTACATATTTTCAAGGATTTATAAATTTAATTGGATTGTTTTCAACAACTGATTGACCCTCCCCCTCTCAATGGATTTTACCTCTAACATTTATATCACAATAAAATTAGATATTTAATAAAATTTCAAATAGTCATTAATAAAATTGAACCATCCAAGTAAGATTATAAATCATGACATCAAGTTACCAAAATATTAACTTGAAACTCTAACATAATGTTATTAATCCATATAACATCAATTACCAACTTACTACTTTATTTTCAAATGTCAAAATACTTCAATAAGTTGTTTCACATACTAATAAACTTTAGTATGTTTTTTATTAATTTCAAGCATGACATAGGTAGAAGTTCCTTCAAACCAATACTCACATTTAACTTAGGCTTGATAATTCAAGTAACAAGTACACCCATATATATTTATTATATCAAGAAAGTTCTTAAAAATTAAATAGAATATGTATATCTATATATGATATATATAATTTATATTTGTATTAAATCAAAAAATCACAAGTATCTCATATATATATATATATATATATATATATATATATATATATATAATCCCATAATCATATATATTCTAAATTTAGCTTTAATAATTCAAATAATCAAATATACTTATACAGATTTGTTGTATAATTTATAACTTATTTCATCATCAAATAGTATATGCATGCTTGTATACGATATACTCTAAATAGATAATAATTATGTCCATAATTTAAGAGTATCATGTAGACCATAAAATCATAATCAAACTCATGTCTATCCAAGCACATTTACACATGTGTCAATTTAAATAATTGAAAGGATATATTGATTATAAATTAATAGGGGTAATAAGTCATTCCCCAAAAAGCTGACACTCATCTAAAATTTAACATCAATGCACAGTTGTTTTATATGTCCAAAATCCAACAATCCTTAACTTATTTTCTCAACGACACTCAAGCACATCTAGACCCATCCATTTATATAAATATAAACATATTTGAATATAGGATTGGCTTAATATACCCATACTCCTACAAGCTACAAGACAATCTTTTAAGGTCTCTTAAAATAAGTGGAAGTGTAAATACAGGTTTATACAAAATGAAACTCCATAATATATATTTATAATGAATTATTATTCATCATACAATTTCTACTTATAGTTTATAGTTTATACATAATATAATCTCAATGATATATGTAAATAAATAATTAAAATATGAACACAACACACACACACACACACATAGATATATTCATATTGATAGGTCAACAATATAAGTCCTAAATATTATATGAATATTCCCATGCATATTTATACATTTCTATCCAAAATAGAAATCCTTAAAGCTGAGTTATTTTATATAAAATCATATAACCCATCTACAAGTTTACATCTACCTATTTTTTCACAAATTTATTCATTATAACCATATACATACATTAGTTCCATAGTTTTTTATTATTCAATACAAAACTTTGACCCAATTTAATATGCAACCAAGATGATGCCTATATATAAAAAATAATGGCTTAAAACTAGTTTATAAAATCTGAGTTTAAACCCCCAATTACCCAGTCATGCTTACTTGGGTTAATAACTTGACCCAATATATATATATATATATATATATATATATATATATATATATATATATATATGGTTTAATATTAAATTAAATATACTTAGCATGGTCTCTATAGATTTTATAAGAACATATTTAGTTAACAGATTAAATCTACCCTTTTGAAAATTTACTTATGGTTTCAACCCAACCAAAAATACACAAAAGTATTCATTATAATTTACATTATTTATATTTGCATAGAACATATTAAAATGTATCCATCTCATACTATAGTTTAAAATATATATACTTTACTCAACAAATAAATTATGGAAACATAATTTAGAATTCATAGCCATAACTAGGGTTCACTGAGTCAATAAATTATGCTTGGTTATGTGGATGGATGAGCCATCTATAGTACCAGGCATATACCTTGGTTTTTAATATTTTCAAAATAATAAAAAATAAAACCCTTGAAAATTTCATTGATTTAACTCATATGAAACTAATATGAATTTAATCAACATATTAACCTAGTAAGGTAGTCATGGCTTGTCAAAATCCAAATTTCCCTCTTCAAAAACTTGCTCCAAGAACTTCTTATTTTTATTTCTTTTTTCTCCTTCCTTTGTTGTGTACCCCCTAGGAATACCTTCTTCCCTTATTATTCTCTTTCATGCTAAAAAACCTCCAAAATTCCTCCACCAAATTGAAATTGAGCTCATCAAGGAGATTCCATACAACTCAAAATTGTAGTGTTTATTTTTCAAGATTTTCGAATAGCCCAAGTCAATGCTAATTAACCCTAATCCAAGAACTTTCCACAAATACAATCATTTTAATTATAATTATCATCAAATTCATAATAGTCATTCAAACATTATAATTTAAATTGATTCCCACTAACCATCGTTATGATTAATAATAATAATAATTACTTAAATATTAGAACATTGACTTAGCATTATATTAACAATCAACTAACACAAATAATTAAGTCCCTTTTCATTTAGTAATGATTTTTTTATAAAACATGTGGTCCACATTCACACAATGCAAATAAGATACTAATTCTTCCAAAGACAATAGAAAGGATAATTAAATATCTTAAAGAACACAATATAACAACATCATTACGTGAAGTAAGCTAAGTAAGACAACACATATTAGAGTCTAAATCTCACATTACCAAACACACAACTAGATCAACAATAAATTCAACCATTTTTGAATGTAGATAACATAATAAAAACTAAAGCATAAGAGAATCCATCTAATCAAACAATAATCATAACATATCATTCTATTTTTGGTGTGTGTGGGGTTAATAGTCTTCATTCTTTCATCTTGTAATTCCTCCATATATGCCACCCTCTCTGATGATTCCCTCCCTCTATCATAGTCTAAGGGATGGATATATCTTGCATCCACTTCAAAAAAATAAAATTAGTTAGCCTAAATCAATGTATAATCCATAATATATTGTTGTAATGAATTAAATAGATGTGATCATGTACATAACACACAAGTATAACTAATATAACAAGTTAACGATCATGTAAATATGTTACATATAACTATCCATAAATTAGTATATGAAAACCATCTTAACCAAAATGGTAATTAGCCAAATAATAACCATAAAATCCACTAATAAATAGGCTATTAAGTCTAGAAAAGAATCAAGATGTAACATCCTTCCCCCTTAAAATTGGTCATCATCCTGATGACATTTATTCAAACATAAGTTATGAAATTAAACATTATTTATCATAAAAATAAATAATAACAAAAAACATATTAAGTAAACAAATATGGAAACAACCTATAAAACTCATCATAATCCTCCCAAGTGGCACTAACTTCATAATATTAGTCCCACTAGACCTTGTACTATGACACTTCTCTATTATGCAAATTTATTTTGTGAGTTTAAATTATTATAACTCATTATACTATGACCACCCTAAGATCTAGAACCTATAAAACATTCTAATCCAACACATTATAAGGATCAACAACATAATCTTTAACATATGACACATGGAAAACATTATGCAAAAGAGCTAGAGTTAGTGGCAAATCAAGCCTATACACTAAAAAATTAATCACTTCCATAACCTCTAAGGGTCCCACATATCTTGGTGAAAGCTTCATTGATTTACCAAAATTAGCGAGATTTTTTTAGGCTTAAACCACATAAATACTATATCACCAACATAAAACTATCTTTTTATTGTTTTTAGATTAGCATAACTTTTATGTCTATCATTGGCCTCAGCCAACTGTTGCCTAATTTTTATAACTTGGTCTTCCATTTCCACAAGCATTTTAGGTCCAAGAATGACTCTATCTTCTAATTTATCCTAATTTATTAGTGTTTTATACCTCCTTCCATATAATGCCTCAAATGGAACCATTTTCAATGCTAATTGGTATGAGTTATTATAGTCAATCTAAACTAATAGAAGGTAATATTCCCACTTGTATTGTTAATCCATGTAATACATTTGAAGGAGATCTTCTAAAACTTAGTTAACCCTCTCTATTTGTCCATCTATTTTTGGGTGATATGTAGTACTAAAATTCAACTCATACCCAGAGTTGAATTCAAAGTCGACCAAAATTTATAATTCATTCTCAGATCTCTATCATAAATTATCTTTTCTAAAAATCCATGCAATCAATACACCTATTTCAAGAATCTCTTCACAAGCATTGGTGCATCGTTCCTTAAGTTTCCTAGTATGAAGTGAGATACCTTGGTTAGCTTATTAACTACCACCAAGATCATATTAGGATGGTTTCATGTTAACAAAAAACATTGGATAAAGTATATGATACTTACCTACCACTTCCATTTCCTTATATCATGAGGATATAATAATCCTGCTAGATGCACATGTTCAACCTTCACAAACTAGAATTCTAAACAATGAGCTACAAATTTTGTTGCATCTTTTTTTATCCCTTTCCAAAAATAGAGATGTCTTAGCTTAGCCATGAGTTTAATTACTTCAAAATTTCCTTAATATTGGGTATTATCCAATTCCTTTAACACCATGTTCCTCAAATTCTCTCTATTAAGCACATGCATCCTACCATTGTACCTCAAAATACCATCATTCTCCAACTTGAATCCTTTAAATTTAGGATTTTGAGCATCCTTTGATATTGATTTATTAACCTAATCATAGAATTATTTTTTGGGGAAAATTTAATTACCTGATCATGGAAATTACTCCTGATAATAGCCAAGTTTACTATGTGCCTTATAAGACTTAGGGCATATACAACTATGTTTTCCTTCCCCTTAATATAATTACTATCAAAATCATAATCAAGTAAGAATTCTAAAATATATATATAATGTACATTTAGGTTTGGTTGGGTAAATATATACTTGAATCCCAAGTTATCAGTCTTGATCTTAAATGGTTTCCCCAATAGATAATTCCTCCAAAATTGTAAGGCATGCACTAGTGTAGTAAGTTCCAAATGATGAGGGGCATAATTCACCTCATAAGGCTTAGTTTTTTGCAATAATATGCTAAAAATGAACCATATTTAATAATAAATCCTCCAATTCCATCCATATATTCATCCATGATTACTTAGAACTAACCAGTAAGATCAAAAACTCTTAGTATAGGTGCCAAAATAAGCCTCTTTTTCAATTCATGAAAAGATTTTTTGCAATTGTCTAACCAAACAAAAATGTAATTATTCTAATGAAGAGAGGTAATTGGGTCATCTATATTTGAGAAATTTGGAACAAATTTCCTATAATAACCTACTAAACCCATAAAACTCATCACCTCATGCACATTTTTAGGTGCTATCCATTCCATTATGGCTTTTATCTTCATCAAATCCACTGAAATTCCATCTTTGGAGATAATATGTCCCAAATATTGGAATTTCATTCTAAAAAATGCACATTTAGATAACTTACCATACAATTTGTGCTTTTGTAAACATTAGAAAACTAGTTCTAGATGTTGAATATGTTCTTCCTCATTCTTAAAATATATGAGGATATCATCTAGGAAAATTAACATGAAGTGGTCTAGATAATCCCTGAACACATTATTCATGAGATTCATAAATTCTTGTAGAGAATTTTTTAACCCAAAAGGTAACACTATGAATTTTTAATGCCCATACTGAGTTCTAAATCTTGTTTTAGGAATATCATCATCTTGGATTCTTATCTAATGATACCCTACTCAAATATTAATCTTGGAGAAAATTATTTCCCCTTGCATCTGATCAAAGAAATCATCAATGTGAGGTAATGGATACCTATTCTTGATTTTTTCCTTATTCAACATCCTATAATCAATACATAGGTGAAGAGTACCATCCTTATTCTTGATGAAAACCACTGGTGCACCCCATGGTGACACACTTGGATGAATTAACCCTTTCATTAATAACTCCTGACTTTAAGCCTTTAACTCCACTAATTTGTTATTTTTCATCCTATAAGGTGCCTTGGATCATATTTGATATCTAGGTATTATATTAATTAAGAAATCACACTCACGTTTGGGTGGTAATATTGATAATTCCTTTAGAAACACATCTTTAAAGTTCTTAAGAAAAGGATAATCCTCAATGGATGGTTCTTTAGATTCTTCCATCTTATTTATTTTAATAATAAATGCCTGGCATCCTTTCTTCTGATCTTTCTTGAGTTAAATTTCATAAATTTTCCTTTGCTTCAACTCTCTTTTCTCACCCTAAAGTTGTGTCTAAATTCTAAAATTATCTTGACACTCTACCTTATTGAGATAACAATAAACCTTAGCTTTCTTCTCTACAAACCAATTAACTCCTAGGATCACATCATATGACCCTAGTGGTACAACATAAATATTCATTATTGTAGTGAATTTAGGTAATATAATCTCAACTTCCACTAGAAACTTATCAACCTTAACCTTTAATTCATTTCCATACTATACTGACCATGCATTTACCATAATCTCATATTTTATAGACAAATTATTAAGCATTATAAGAGTAATAAAAAATTTGGTATCCCAAATGTCAATCAAAATTTAAATTAGATGATCAAAAAAAATACCTATCAATTCAATAGGAAAAGTTTAGAATTCAACTTGATAATTGTCAACAACTGCATGAATCCTTTACTAAAAATTTCCCTATTTTGAATCTAAACACATGTTCTTTCCATCTAATTTACCTTGGGTACATTATTTAGTTTAATGGTCACCTCCAAAAATTAATCAACCACCAAGTGGGCTTCTTCTATCTGACTACTTGTTCCCCTTGAAACCATTTCTAAGTTTCTTTTTTCTTGAGCTACAGTTTAAATTAGCATTTTAGTTCTTAAATTGATTCTTGGATTCTCCACTCCTATTCAAATTATTCCTTTTTAAAGTCATTTTAGGACCTCAAAACTTTTTCTTAAATTTATCTCAAATTTGAGCAAGATATTTCATCTTTAATTCTTATTTGACTACCTTCTTGAAGACCTGATCCATGGTAGATGTCCCATGCACATCCACCTCACAACCAATTTGGGGTTTTAATCCCATAATGAACTAATTGATTCTAAACCTCTCATCCACTTGATATTGAGGAACATACTTTATGATATTAGTGATTTGCTACCACTATTCATTCATAGATAGGTCTCCTTAATTAAGGTTTAAAAAATATGTTAGATTTTGATCAAAATATAACTAAGGAATCCACTATGACCTAAACAATGTCACAAACTAATCCCAAGTAATGGTGGTAGAGTAGAGGTTCATTTTAAGTGTCTTATTTAACCACTAAGTTTTTACATCTCTAGCAAGCTAATATGCTCCCAAAACTACCTTAGTGACTTTAGAGTAAATTCAAATCTCAAAATACTTCTTTATCTCTATTATCCATGCTTCAACTGTATCTCTAAAAATAGTTCCATTAAACATGGGTAGATTCACCTTTTTTATATCCCATGCCAACTCTACAGCTACTCAATCTCTCACATATTGTCGCACTTCTTCATGCCTCTAATGTTGAGGATTTTTTTTTTTTTGATACCATGTTCTTTAGGTTCCTCTTGAGCATTCTTCTCAACATAGCCATGCACTTCCTATTCTAGGGTCATGATTTGGTCTCTATTTTATGCAAGGATCTGATCCAACTTTATAGCTTGATCAGTGGAAAATTAATTTGGATCCATTGGAGGGTTGGATTTTAAAGTGCCCTTATCTCTAGGTCTAATGTGCATGATTCTTATTCTTGGTTAATATTAGAATATGTTTGCATTAGTGGACTCATTAAATCTTAAATTTTGAGCCTTAGCTTTGATACCACAATGTAACAACCCCATTGGTTTTAATGGAATAAGGTAATTTTTGTTAAACATTTACACAAATTTAATAAACATATTTTAACATAAAGAAAACAACAATATAGTGATCTTTAACAAAATATATTAAGTTTTAAGATAACCAACTATAATTTTAAGAGCTAATCTATTTAGCTAAAGATCAAGATCAAGTATAATGCTGAAATAAAATGAATACTAAATTTATTTCATAAAAATATAATTACAAATTTAGCCATAGATGATATAATATTATAACCAACTAATGTGATGGTATATATGAATAAATAGTATAGTTTTCAACATATTACATGTCTTAATAATAATGTACAATGATACAATGCTCCATGAAGCATATGATTCTAAATGAACTCATATATCCATAAGTAATCATGAGTGTAGTCACTAATGAAGTACTTTTGAGGGGAAAGAGAACACCATTCAAGTACTTTTCCACACCAACCATGGACCATTGATCCCCCACACAATCCCCCAACTAGGAAATGACCCTCCCTTCATGGATGTGTAAATAATGATGGTGTAGGAATCAAGAGTGGCAACTAAAACTCATTTGTTGTAAAATTACTATTACATTCAGTTTATCATAAAGAAATTTGTTCTATCATGATATCATATTAAACATGTAAAATAAATCAAAAAAATGAAATGATATTATTTAACCATAAACATTACTTTGGCCAAAGTTTTTATATAGTTACTTGATCTCAAAGATCATTCAATTTCATACACACCAATTAATCAGATTACACATTATTTGTGTATTAGTGACACTAATTAAGTAAGTGTAATCTATTTCACCTACTTATTTAGGGTCATTAATACCAGATTGGTTCATATATTTTAATAATATTAAAACCAATAAATTTCAAAATGAATTTTCCCTGCTAGTAGATATAACATGTGTTAAATGAATAAATCTCAAATACATTCATTTTAATCCATAAAATTCAATGTAATAAATCTAAACATTTGAACTATTTATATCACAATAAAATAATATATTTAATCAAATTTCAAATAATCATCAATAAAATTAAACCATATGAGTAATATTATAAATCATGACATCAAGTTACCAAAATATTACCTTAAAACTCTAATGGTATGTTTTTCATCCATATAACATCAATTACCATCTTACTAATTTATTTTCAAATGTCAAAATACATCAGTAAGCTATTTCACATACTAAAAAACCTTAATATGATTTATATTAATCTCAAACATCACATAGGTAAAATTTCCTTCAAACCAATACTCACATTTAAATTAGCCTTTATAATTCAAGTAACAAGTACATCGATATATATTTTTTGTATCAGGCAAGTTTTTAAACATTAAACATAATATGTATATCTATATATGATATAAATGATTTAGATTTGTATTAAATCAATAAATCACAAGTATGTTATGTATTTAATGCATAATCCCACACTCAGTATTTATTAAATTTAGCTTTGATCATTCAAATAATAAAATATACATATAAAAATTCATTCTATAATTTATAACATATTTAATCATCAAATAGTATATGCATGCTTGTATACAGAATACTCTAAATAGACAAGAATTATGTCTATAATTTAAGAGTATCACGTAGACTATAAAAGCATAATCGAAGTCATATCTATCTAAGCACATTTATACATACCCTAATTTCAATAATTGAAAGGATATATTGATTATAAATTAACAAGGGTAAGAAGTCATTCCCCAAAAATCTAACACTCATCTAATTTTTAACATCAATGCACAGTTGTGTTATATGTCCAAAATCCAATAGTCTTTAACCTATTTGCTCAATGGCACTCAAACACATCTAGACCTAGTCGTTTATATACATATAAATGTATTTGAATATAAGAGTGGATTAATATATCCATACTCCTACAAGTTTCAAGACAATCTTTTAAGGTCTCTTAAAACAAGTGGAAGTGTAAATATAGGTTTATATAAAATGAAACTTCATAATATATATCCATAATGAATTACTATTCATCATATAATTGTCACTTATAGTTTATACACAATATAATCTCAA